>VSTD030000407.1:0-16332 GCA_008808055.3 Sporobolus alterniflorus | reverse complement strand
TTCATTCTTGGTTAGTTATGCAGTCTTGAGAGTCATACAAGTCTTTCTATCCTTTGTGATGTTGAGTTGGCTTGTGTTTTTGTGAGAGTGTTGTGGTCTTCCATCTGTCGAGATGTGAGTTGACCGTGTGAGAATCGATGTTGTGATTTGAGCAAAAATTGGTAGAATGGTGGAGATGGTTAATACCATCATAGCATATGGTGCTTGAATCTGGTAAGGACCAAATCTTAGGAGTAGACCCCCTAGGACAATATGTGCCACCACGTGTCCGGTATAGAACGACTTGCCTACTAATTAGAAAAACTATAGGTAGTGTGTCTTGCTCGGTTGAGTGAGGATTGACATCATACTTTGTGATCTATCTGAATCACATGGTGCAAGAGGAGACGTTTATGTGAGAAACCTTAGCATTGCAAGCGGGAACCATTTGTTCGGGAAACCGTAGAAAAGCTTGACATAATCCTATAGTAGACCTTTGTCAACGACATGTAGTGATCTCTGGGCCAAGCACCAAGGGAAGTGTAAGAATGGCAAAAAGGTTGTTTCTCTAGTCACTGACAGGTGATGAAATTACTACTCACATGTATAGGGTACAAACATTTGCAAACTGTACAACTATTATGATAGTTGAACTTGCAGTTACAAGCGGTCTGTGATCCTCCCTAGAATAGAGGGTATGGTTTGGGAATGGAATAACTTTATGGTACTGTGTGATCCTTTGTGCCCTTTGTGTCCTTTGTGGCCCTTTGTGCACCATTGTGGGTCATACTTTGTGATATACTTTAATTCAACTTAATTGGGTAGTCTTAGCCTACAACTTTAATTTAGTAAATAAGTACTAATAATTTGAGAGTCAAGTTTATGTGCATTTCTGTTTACAACCTTATTACAATGTTACCTTGTTATTATACCATGCATATCATTTATTCCTACACTTGCTGAGTACTAAACATAAGTGTACTCAACCTTACCATTTTCCCCAGCTACTCAAACCTCCTACTCAGAAACTGAAGAAGATTTGTAGTACTACGATATGGAGTTTTAGGTGAGTGATTGTCACCGGTCGATTGACTGTGGAGTTATGATGTCTTTTCGCTGCAATGCTTCTAAGAATGTTTGACTTAGTCTGTTGTAAGACATTATTCGGTAATAAAAATTATATATTGTGACATTGGTTATTCTATATCCATTTTCTGTACAGTATATGTGTAAACTTGATTCCTAGACACACATACTATGAGCATTTAGTTTGGCCTTAAAACCAGAGGTGACAGAGTGGTATCAGAGCCGTGTCGATCGTAGGAACGCTAGCTTAGTTAGAAGAGTGGTATTTTAAAGGTTATTTTACTATCAAAACTATTTTTACTCTATCCCTCTTCAAAACCTCTTATCTGCTACTTATCTTATGTGCTATCTTGCCCTTCTTAGCCCCTATGCTTTGGAAAAAGGTTTTACCGATTTTCTCTAAATTCTCCTAAATTTTTGGCATCTCTAAGTCTACATTCTCGCCTCTAAGCACCTCAATGAGGTATGAAGATGCAATGAAGGTCCTATAAAAGATGAAGCATCATTGTCCTCAAGACTAGAAGACACAATCGGATGAAGAAATGGAAGAGTCGCTCTATGTTCACCACTTCACAAGATGGCTACCTGTGCACCTCCAGTCTACGTCATTCCCCACAATTATTATGACTAGGAGTGGTTGCTCTTGGATATGAGTTCTTTTTAGTTTAGCATCCTTTTTGTTAAAGTTAGGAAAATAAGCTAATAGGTTTGACTAGTCTTATCGAGTCTTTTGTAATCGCTATACCGCTATGAGAGGATCAATTGTTCTTTGTGTGGTGTGGAAATGCTTGATTTGTATCTTTATTTGAGTACTAGTGTGAATGTAAGGCATAACTTACACACACAAAACCCTTAGGATTATATAATAAAATCTTAGTTTGGGTATCGCTCTGTCCCTATTGTCTCTCTATCTATCCTTGTTGGATTACCCTTCTCACCTCCTACACATTTTGCTACCATTTCATGCTATCCATTCACCTCCCTTAGTTTTTCTTTCTCTATCTCATCAACCCTTACTCTTTTGATGCCAAAAGATGGAATCTGCAATGATAATGGCCATAGCAACTACAACACCATGAATCCACCACCTCTCAATTAGTTGTTGGTCATGCAAACCCAGCTTTTAGATACCTTGATGGGAATGCAATGAGCCAAATTATAGGTGTCACCCACAGAAGGAAGACCACTATCAAGAAAGATGAAGCATGATGCTAGCAAGACTCTGGATAAACGGACTAAGAAGCAACGCAACACCCCTAGAGCTCTGCAAGTTGGATAAAGGAAGCACATGCAACAACCCTTGAGTGAGATTAGCCACACTCATAGGGAATTCTTTGTTTTTGTTCCACCACCCTCATTGAAAAGAACCCCAGCCTGCACCGACATGAAATGTTACAACTACGTAGGGAGAGGTCACCTCATCGTCAATGCCCGCTAGCGTTGAACTGCCATAGAAACCCTACCCCACCAAGACAAGCAAGACGGCATTAGAGGAAGAGTCGACCATGTAACTTCAAAGATACTCAAGAGGCCTGATGGTGTTTTAGGGTGAAAGTTAGCGACCTTAGAAGAGATGTATCCAGAAGACAATATGCCTTAAGTTGAATCATAAAATAAGGGGGTAGACTTTGTCGCCAACCTTATTGATTTGGAATCAAAGGACATTGAGGTTATTCTTGGAATAGGATTGGTTAAGCAAGCACAAGATACTCATAGAATGTGCCAAGAAGTCTGTCAAGCTAACTATACAGGATGAGAAGGAATTGAGTATATCACAGAGCCTGTAGTCACCGCTAAAGGAGCTGCCAACTATATGAAGCTGGATCAATTGGATGCCAGTCAAGGACCTGAGGTACCAATGTTTAATGAGTTTTCCAATGTCTTGCCCAAGGAATTGTCAATCGTGCCACCTGACCGAGACATCGAGTTTGTAAATGAGTAGTACTTGGAACTGCTCTTATATGTAAGAAACCCCATAGGATGGTTGATAAGCAATTAGCTGAACTAAAGGATTAGATTAAGGAATTACTAGAGAAGGGTTACATCCGCCCTAATTCACCCCCATGGGGAGCCCCTGTGATTTTCGTCATAAAGAAGGATGGTACTCAATAGATGTGCGTGTATTATCATGCTCTAAATGAGGTTACCATTGAGAACAAGTACAATTGCCTAGGATTGATGATCTATTTGGTCAACTCTGTGGTGCGTGTGTGCTCTCTAAGATCGATCTCAGATCGGGATAGGATCAGTTAAAGATACGAAAATGTGACCTTCCGAAGACTGCCTCATTTTGAGGAATGGTCTATACAAGTATACGGTAATGTCTTTTGGATTGACTAATGCACCGACCTACTTTATGGATCTGATGAACAAGGTCTTTATGGAGTATCTAGACAGGTTCTTCATAGTGTTCATCAATAATATATTGGTCTTCACTAAGGATGATGAAGAACACAAAGAACATTTCCATGTGGTATTGCAGAAGCTTCGAGACCATAGATTGTATGCCAAGCGGAGCAAGTGCGAGTTTTGGTTGAGGCAAGTCGCTTTCTTGAGTCACGTCATTTTGGAAGAAGGAATATTCATGGATTCAAGAAAGATTTGAGATATGTTAAGTTGGAATGGCCTTCTAGAGTCACTGATAGTCAAAGTTTCCTTGAATAAGTAGGATATTATAGGAAATTCATCGAAGAATTCTCAAAGGTAACCAAGGCCATTACTGAGATGCCTAGGAAGGACAAGAAGTTCAAGTGGACGTCGCCTGTGAAGCTAGTTTTTAGGAGAAGCAACTAATCACTTGCTGGTGTTAGTGATGTATGATATAGAAAAGCCATTCTCAATCTACTATGATGCATTAGGCGAAGGATTAGGATGTGTTCTTATGCAAGATGGTCACGTGGTAGTGTATGCTTCACGACAATTAAGGACTCATGAAGAGCACTATCCATCTCCCAACTTGGAATTAGCCGTCGTGGTTCACACTCTCAAGATTTAGAGGTATTATCTTATGGAAAAAGATGTGAACTTTATACAGATTATAAGAGTTTGAAGTATATCTTCATGAAGCCGGACTTTAGCCTTAGGCAACAAAGAAAGTTAGAGCTTATCAAGGATTATGATCTTAGAATCAACTACCACCCTAGGAAAGTAAATGTGGTAGCCGACGCTTGGAGTCAGAGGTCTCATATGAGTCACTTGGAAGTAGAGAGTATGTTGTTTGAGTTGTGCGAAAAGCTCGACAAGCTCAATATTAGGATTGTTGCTAATATAGAAGTCATGAAGATGGAACTAGATTCTACTCTACTCAAGGTTATACGGAAAGGTCAACTGAATGATGAGAAGATCCAGGAGATAAAGCGCAATATCAAGAAAAAGAAGTCCCGAGTTTAAGGAAGATGGCCAGTGTGTGTTGTGGTACAAAGGAAGGATTTGTGTGCCCAATGTCAAAGAGTTGAAGGATAAGATACCTCAAAAGGCTCATAAGTTTGTTTATTCTATTCATCAAGGAGAGAATAAGATGTACCAAGGCCTTAAGGCAACCTATTGGTGGTATGAAATTAAGAGAGACATTGTGGAGTATGTTGCCCTTTATGACAGAAAGTCAACACTGAGCAGCAATGACCCACTGGATTGTTGCAACCCTTGCGAGTACCTGAATTAAAGTAGGGAAGAGATTGCTATGAATTTCATCGTGGGATTGCCTAGGATTCAGTCTGGATATGATTTCTTTTGGATAATTATGGAACGACTGACCATGGTAGCTTACTTCAAACTTGTAAAGATGACCTATACCAGACCGCAACTAGTAGAGTTGAATAGTTCTAAGATAGTTTGTTTGTATGGAGTGCCCAAGCGGATTGTGTCCGCTAGAGGAACCTAATCTATTTTGAAGTTTTGGGAAAGGTTGCGCAAAACCTTGGACACCTGTTTGAACTTTAGTTCTGCTTATCACCCTCAGACTGATGAACAGACCGAGAGAGTAAATCAGATTCTTGAGGATATACTGAGAGCTTGTGCTTTATAGTGTGAAAGAAGTTAGTATAAGAGTCTACCATACGCCGAGTTCCCCTACAACAATGGCTATCAAGAGAGAGTTTGAAGATGGCACTGTCCGAGATGCTATATGGTTGTAGGTGTCAATCCCCGTTGTTCTGGAGTGAGACTGGGGAACGAAAGGTTTTTGGACCCGACGTATTGGAAGAAGCCAAGAAACAAGTTCGTGTGGTGAGAGAAAACCTGCGGATTGCACAGTCAAGACAGAAGAGCTGTGCCAACCATAGGCCAAAGAGAAATGATTTTTGAAATTGTAAATTATGTATGCCTCAAGGTATCACCTATGCATGACTTACGATGTTTCAAGGTATGAGGCAAGCTCGCACCTACGTTCCTTGGTTCATTCAAGATCACAAAGAAGAGTGAAGAAGTATTGAAGGCAAAATTTCTAAATTTCTTTTCTGATTCGTCTGAATCTTGAGGGCAAGATTCATTTTAAGGGGTAGGTTTGTCACACCACAAAATTTCAAATTTGGAATGTGAATAAAATTCACTAAAATTTAAAACTTTTCTTAATAGAATAAAATTTGCTTTTAGATTTTAGGAGATTCAAATTTATTTAGGCAAAAGTTTATTTTCTAAATTATTAAATTAATTTAGTAATTTTATAATTGTTTGTTGCATTTTCATGCCACTGCATAATTTTCTTCTATATGATTGTGTGCTATTACATTTAATTTTGTAACTAGAATCGTTCAAAGTTTAAATTTGGTTTGAACTCAAATGAGTTCGCAATCTATAAAAGATTTGAAAAAATAGGAAAAAGTATTTCTCTTCTCTATATCGCCCATGGGCCAAATTCCCAAACCAGCCCAGCCGGCAACCATCTTTTTTCCTACGCATGGCCCGCCTAGCTCACCATCGCAGCCCATCAAGGCCAGCTCCCTAGCCCGGTCTCCCTTTAACCCGACGCGTCGACCCAGGTTAGATCCCATAACCCGACACCCAACCTGGCCGCTGTGTTGCACCGATGACCACCGCTCATCGGCTACCATCTGCTGCCCACCGCCCTACCTTCAAGATCCGTTTTGCACCACTGAAGCAAACCCCATTGGTCGAGCGCGAGACATAGCCGCCCCGGAATCCATGTTCGAATTGTAACCAACCTAGGGATTATCCCTTTGTCAAATCCGAATGAAATCTTCATTTGAAGGTGCAATCTTGGGGATCGAATTGGTTGAGGAGTCCTTGCTTCGCACGCCGACGGCCGTGGCTATATACGTTTTCCTCTCGGTTACCCCTTGAGCAAGAAAATCATGCCACCGCCCTCGTTGCAACCCGCCTCCATCAACCAATTGAAGCACACCCACCCGAGCTTCGCCGCCTGGTCGAGGAGGGTTGCCGAAGTCCTCGGGTGCCGCCCCAACCATCGCCTTTGATAGAAGTCCACAGAAGCAAGCCACCACAGATCACCTTGGAACAGATAAGAAGGACACTATTGCCGGCCCGAAACTCTGCTTGCCTGCGTTCGCCTAGCCCTAGGTGAGCTTCCCTCGGGCTCCACTCTATGTTGGGCTCATCCTTGGTGAGATCCGCATCAGAGTGCCGTCTCATGCCCTGCGCCGGTGAGCGCGTGTAGCGCAACGCGGCAGTGGCAGCCACCGTGGCCCGCCCTCAGTGCCACTGCCTCCCTTCTGGCGTGATTCTCATCCATTCGTAACCTCTCCGACGGTAGCGATTAGATTAGAAATATACCCCTTCAGCCTTTGGATCTCAACCACAGATCGTCGGATGGATGGCTCACATTTAATGAGTCCCATGGACCCATGAGCTGACGTCGTGCACCCATTCTACCAGGTCGTGAACCTATTCCACAGATTTTCTAACAGAAAAATGAATTAGAAATTTCCGAAAATCGCTGGAGCTCGATATTTTTACAAAAACACTTCTAAACTTTTTAAAAATTATCTTTTAGTCCCTGTAATTTTATATTTAGGTCCCTAATTAACTTTTTATAATTACAATTAGGTCCCTACCTTAATTAATCTTATTTATTTTAGTTATCTTTTTAACCTATTAACTTCAAACCTTCATAACTTTTTAACTGTAGCTCCGATTCAAGTAATTCTTGTGCTCACACGTTCGTAGCAGCGAGTACCATATTTTAGTCCTATTTGTTTAGTATTTAGGTTTGGTGTACTATTTTATTTATTGCTTATTTCTAGTTATCGCTATTTAGACATTTCGTTGCTCGAGAAGATTCAAGACTATAAGGAGAAGACTTTGAGCAGCAGCAAGCAGAAAGCAAGGCAAATGACCCTTGACCATATTGATCCTATACTTTCTCTCTCTAGTTCACATATTGGCATGCATGCTTTAATATTGTTACCTAAGCCTCATACCTTTAGAATTTTGGGTTCATTCTTTATTAGTTATGCTTAGCCATGCAGTCTTAAGAGTCATATAAGTCTTTTTATCCTTTGTGATGTTGAGTTTGGCTTATGTCTTTATGAGAGTGTTATGGTCTTCCATCCATCGAGATGTGAATTGACCGTGTGAAGATCGATGTTGTGGTTTGAGCAATGGATGGAATGGTGGAGATGGTTAATACCATCATGGCATGTGGTGCTCGAATCTGCTAGGGACCAAATCTTAGGAGTGGACCCCCCAGGACAACATGTGCTACCACATGTCCGATATGGAACAACTAACCTATTAATTAGGAATACTATAGGTAGTGTGTCTTGCTCGGTTGAGTGGGGATTAGCATCATACTTTGTGTCATACTTTGTGATCTGCCTAAACCCCATGATACAAGAGGGGACGTTTGTGCAGGAAATCTTAGCACTGCAAGCGGGGCCGTTTGTTTAGAAAACCATAGTAAAGCATGATATACTCCTATAGTAGACCTTTGTCAACAACATATAGTGATCTCTAGGTAATGCAGCAAAGGAAGTGTAAGAATGATAAAAAGGAGGTTTCTCTAGTCACCGACGGGTGATAAAATTACTACTCGTGGATACAAGTTACTAACCTTTATAAAGTGTACAACTACCATGATAGCTGAGCTTGCGTTTACAAGCAGTCTGGGATCATCCATAGAATAGAGGGTATGATTTAGGAATGGAATAGCTTTGTGGTACTATGTGTTTATTTGTGCCCTTTGTGTCCTTTGTGACCCTTTGTGGATCATACTTTGTGAGTCAAAGTTTAATCTAGTAAATAAGTGTTAATAATTTGAGAGTCAAAGTTTAGGTGCATTTCTGCTTACAACCTTATTACAACTTTAGCTTCATATTATACCGTGCATATCATTTATTCCTACACTTACTGAGTACCAACCATAAGTGTACTCAACTTTGCTTTTTTCCCCAGCTACTCAAACCTGCTGCTCAGAAGCTGAAGAAGATTTGGAGTACTACGATATAGAGTTTTAGGCGAGTGATTGCCACCGGTCGATTGCCTGTGGAGTTATGACGTCTTTCCGCTGCAATGCTTTTAAGAGTGTTTGACTTAGTCTCTTGTAAGGCATTATTCGGTAATCGACATTATATATTGTGATATTGGATATTTTGCATCCATTTTCTGTGCGGTATGTATGTAAACTTGATTACTGGGCACACATACTATGAGTATTCGGTTTGACCTTAAAACTGGGTGTGACATTAGTGCATTTGCTCCAATACTTCAGTTAAAGAATGAAGCTGAGTTTACTTTGGGGGCAGAACAGCAACACGCTTTTGACGACATCAAAAAATACTTATCTTTGTCATCGGTGATTAAAGCATCCATAGTCGGGATCCCATTTTGGCTATACATCGCTGCCGACGATGCCATAATTGGGGTTGTTTCGACACAAGTGATGGATGGCAAGGAGCACATCATTACATACTTAAGCCGACGCCTCATCGACATCAAAACAAGGTACTCGTTTATTGAAAAATTATGGTTATCCTTGTTTTATGCTTGTTCCAAATTACGACACTACTTGCTATGTAGTACTTGTGTAGTCACATATCAGGCCGATGTAATTAAACATGTGTTGCAACAGTCGATTCTAAGCGGGGGGATCAGAAAATGGGATTATGTTTTGATAGAATACGATTTGGCTTATGAACCGTTAAAATCCATGAAAGGCCAAGTTGTAGCGGATTTTATCGTTGGGCATAGTATAGATCAAAATTTTGATGAATCATGCAATTTAGAGTCAAATCATTCATGGAAGTTGTTCTTTGATGTCTCGGCATGTAGAGAAGGTAAAGGTGTAGGAGTTGTCTTAATTTCACCTAGAGGTGCCATTTCTGAGACATCGGCTCGTTTAGAATACTTTTGCACTAATAATCAAGCCGAGTATGAAGTCATCTTATTAGGTCTGCAAATTCTTAGTTGCATGGGTGTGAAGCATGTTGAGGCATTTGGCGATTCGTTGTTAGTCGTGTAGCAAATTGTTGACACTTTTCTTTGCTTCGTCGAGTCTTTAAATGTATATCTTGATAAATGCCTAGAAATTATTGCTCTTTTCGATGATTTTACTGTGCAACATGTTTCTAAGGATGAAAATACAGTGGTAAACGATTTGGTGCAGCAAGCATCAGGTTTCCAATCGAATCGAGGAAAATTCTACATTCTAAAAAAATCGGATGTTCTAGTTTTCGGCCGATGTAGTCTATAGAAATCTATTCTACTGAACTTGATTTAGCAAAATCGGATGGTCCAGTTTTAGAAACTGGAGGGTCCGGGATTTTCAGGAACTCAAGCTAATTAAGCAAAATGACAACGGTCGATCCTGATGATTGGAGGATACCCCTGGTATGTTATTTAGAGAATCCTGGTCATATTGTTGATAGAAAAGTTCGGCGGCAAGCTTTGAAATATGTTTTGCTTGATAATACTCTTTATCGTCGAACTATAAATGGTTTGCTATTAAAATACTTGAGTTCAAATCAATCTAAGATAGCAATGGGGAAGGTTCATTAAGATATTTGTGGTACTCATCAGTTAACACATAAGATGAAATGGTTGCTTCGTCGTGTCGGGTTCTATTTGTCGACTATGCTTAATGATTGTTTTACGTACTACAAAGGTTGTGAATCGTGCCAAAAGTTCAGAGATGTGTAATTGTCTCTTGCAGCTATGTTGCATCCTATAATCAAACCATGGTCGTTTCACGGTTGGGCTTCATTAAGTGGACGGAGAATTCGTTGGCCAAATTCATTCTGCTTCATCTAAAGGCCATCAATTTGTGTTAATTGCTACAAATTACTTTATTAAGTGGACGGAGGCTATCTCATGGAAGAACATGACAAATAAAGAGGTAATCCACTTCATTTTAGAGCATATCATTCATAGATTTGACATACCACAAACATTGACCACGGATCAAGGTTCATTGTTTATGTCTCATCAAGTCTGTGAATTTGTCGAGTCTCTTAGGATAGTTCTTCATTGTACTACGCTCAGGCCAATGGTCAGGTCAAGTCTAATAACAAGACTCTAATCAAGTTAATCAAGAAGAAGATCGAGGAGAATCCCAAAAGGTGGTATGAAGTCTTGTCAGAGGCGTTATGGGCACATCGCATCTCCAAGCATAGCGCTACAAAGGTGACACATTTTGAGTTAGTATATGAGAAAGAAGCCATTTTACCCGTGGAGGTAAATATGGATGCTTTACGTATAGATCGACAAAATAAGTTGTCGGCTATAGATTATCATAACTTAATGCTCGATAGGCTGGACCAAGCATCGGATGAGAGAATAAAGGCTTTAGCCAAGATTGAGAGGGATAAATTGAGAGTAGCTAAAGCTTACAATAAGAGGGTTAAAGAGAAATTGTTTCAGATCAGAGACCTTATTTAGAAGACGATTTTGCCTATCAGGTCAAAAAGTAACAAATTCGGGAAGTGGTCGCCAAATTGGGAAGGTCCGTATAAAATTGAGGAAGTAATTTTTGAAAATTCTTATGTGGTCCAGAGTGTACAAGGGACCTCGCTGCCAAGGGCACTTAATGGGAAGTACTTGAAAAATTACTATCCTAACATTTCGCAAGACGCTTGAGTTAGAAAATAGTCGATAATGGGATTATCACCCTAGCACAAAAATGGCTGATAAAGCATCATGAACATCGTCCTCAGGTCAAATTTGGTCTAGAAATGTTTTTTAATATGGAAGTTTCACTAAAAGATTGGGGGCGTGTGTTGATAACCAAATTTGATAAGGCTGAGAAAATCGGATGTTCCGGTTTCCTATTCTGGATAGTCCAGTTTTGACAGTTTTAGGATCAAACCAAGGAAGGAGCTAAACTTAAAGATGTAAAGATCGAAGGGGGTTTTAAGCATGGAAATGGGAAGCAAAACATTGAGGGACCAAGACAGAAGAAATTCAAGTCAAAAGGATAAAGTTGCAAAAACCAGATAGACCATTTTTGGATTCAGGAGGGTCCAGTTTTCCCAGAACAGATAGAGTTTGATTAGAGTATGAGATTTAGTTAATTTTAGAAAGATTTTCCTGTATCCGTGTTAAAGAGGTACATCATGCTGCCTATATAAACATAGGTCACAACCAATTGATGTACACAACAATTGAATCTAATACAATTTACTTTTCTTCTACCTTTTGCCCTAGTTTTCTAGTTTTTTTTCTTTTTATTGATTAGATCTCTTAGCCGCCGCCTCAACTCCTTGAGTTATAGTAGTTCAAGCCTCTCCACCATCCAGACGCCGCTTGGTCGAAGGAGAAGCCCCTTGTCGAAGCCCAACAACGTCCCTGATTGTCATCGGTCCTGATGAAACCATATAGTCCGGTTACTGAAACCGGTGGGTCCGATTTTCCCTGTTTCAAACAGAAACTTCCAGTTCTTGTTCGTTTCGTGTGGCAACACCAAACCTGCTTTGTTGTTCTTTCATTTCTCAGTGTAGGAGAACCTAATAATATCGAGGAACTGAACATTTCAATTCCATGAGATTAATTGGGATTGCATCGGTTGCCTAATGCTGTCATATTTCCTTTTCAGGCTTTTGTGTCGCTAATTGCTAGCATCAACAGTGTTTTACAAGAGGGGCACCGTACTTGTATTTTGGACGCTTCTGTATAGTTCCTGTAGTAGTTGGTATTTCCTGCAAAGTACGACTGATATGCTGTTGTATATGTACAATGTTGTGACAGCATGTGACGTCATGATCTCTACTAGTAACAATGTCATTCATGCTCTTAGCTGCTGAAATGAAATGCAACTTGCAAATCTAGAGTGTTAATCTGGTTTTGTTGGTGCTATAGGAATAAGCCAAAAAAATTCTGAAAAAGCCATGTACTGCTGCCAGAATTATGTGTTTATATAAAGTTTTGTTGCTCGTGTGGCCAAAAAAAAAAGAATAGATGTCTGAGCTAAGTTTCGAAATGGAAATTTTTAGAGCCTATTTGTTTCAGTTTTTTATTATTTTTATTAGTGTTTAAGAGATTTAAAAACTAGATAGGCTCAGGCTTCTCGCTTTTATGCTTATCCAGATTTTAGATCTTCTAAAAAATAAAACTAAAAACAAACACCATCTCTAGTGTGCCGAGACTAACGTGATAACCACCTACACCACCTAGACCAAAGTGACAAAAGACCTTTACCATCTGTACTTATTCGCAAGGACTAATGGGAAATCAAGATCATGAGCATGTGTGACTGTGTATTTATAATAAATGTAATAATCTGAACCATCTGTACTGGAACTTGGAAAGCTGGAATAGAACTATAGTAACATGAGCTCTATCTCGAACGAATAAATGAGTTAGATAGAAATCTACAAACAGGTGCTAATGTCACAACACAAGCTACAGAATATTTAGCGCTGAACTGTCCACAGGAGCACTCCCCATGATAGAATCCGGCCCGGTCCCTCATGATAATATCTCTTCCATATACCCCTCTGGAGACAAGCTCTGTGATCTCGTGACAATCGCTGCATATGTACCCGGAGATTCTTGTTGATCCTAATGGGCACGCCTGGAGCAGAAGCGATCAGCGCATAGGCGGCAATGGCCAGCCTCTCGCTGTGGTATGACAGGACATCAAAAAGCATGGAAGCGGTGCTCGGCTGGTGCCCGTACTCTCTTAATCTAGCCTCAATCTCTTCAACCATGGCATATATCTGGGTTGAGGAAGGATGTGTCTTGTCACCCATCAAGAAGACATCCTTCGATGTCCAGAAGGCTTGAACCAGGGTCCTTGTCAATGCCTATGGCCTTCATCTCCTTCCTCACCTTCTTGCATCCTCCCATTGGCTCACTGTCACATAGAAATTTGACAGCATTTCACAATTCCCGCTGTGCTCCAGATCGAGTTGCATCGACTGTTGGATCATCTTTGATGGCAAAATCTGACATGGACCCCGCCATCCGAAAACATGTAGCCTAGTTGATCTGCTTAGTCCATGTAAGACCAAATTCTTGGCGTGCTGAGTGAACTTATGTGTCAGTCATTTTTTTTAAAGTCACACTATTTAAGAAAATACCTCGGAGACACAGATTACATACATACGAGCACGTAGACACTCGTTTCTAATTTAATAAAGTAAGACATGCTGCATATAGGAGGTGGATAGAAGAATAAATCCAGACGAGGCTCACTACGCACGTCTTCTTTTTTATAAGATCAAAGACACATCTTAACTAGACAAATAAAGAGACACACGTATTTATTAATACGCGCCCCCCTTCATACGCGCACAGAAGGAAGGCTATTTCAAATGGGGACCCAAATTTTAACTGCAATAGAGTTATAATTTGCTTAATTCCGTTGGACACAGATATTTTCTCGATTCTTCTTATCACCAGAACCACACGCATCCGAAAGCCAAGACGAAGCACCCATATCCACCACCGCCGGCCGCCATGATCCTCAAGACCCTCAAGAGCCGTCGTCCCCGACCAAGCGCGACACCCTCGGGCCTCAGCGCGGTGTTCGTCCACCACGACGGCGCGACAGCCCCCGGCCCCGACGAGCTGCTGCTGGGGTGAGTGGTGGAGGGAGGGGAGTAAGAGTTGTGTGGGAGCTCGTGGCCCCGGATGGCGGCGCGACAGCCCCCCGGCCCGACGAGCTGCTGCTGGGGTGAGTGGTGGAGAGAGGGGAGTAAGAGTTGAGAAGAAATGGGCAATGGAGGACGGCTACATCTGGAGGAAGTACGAGTAGAAGTAGATCCGGGACAGCAAGTACCCAAGGTATGGGCGAGCTGATGGTTACAAGATTCTCGTAGATGGATGGAACACCTCTTGATGCAACCAGTCACAGATAATTTGATCTCAATATTGTATTGTTGTTCAATCACAGGCTCTACTTCTGCTGCAGCTGCAAGTTAGATCAAGGCTGCCTGACAAGGCGGCGGGTACAGCAATCGGACGTCGACCTCCGTCTACCTCATCACCTACTTCGGCGACCACACCTGTAGCAGCGACAACGACGAGCCCCCGGTGCCACTGGTTTCGCGGCGTGCGGCGGACGCTCGAGGGCTGCAACGGTGTGCATGCGGTGACTCGGTGCGGACTTCTAGGAGCGCGACGTGTCCATGGGCCACGCCCTCCGGGACGAGCTGTGGGCGCTCGCTGGCGACAGGGCCGTGCACCCGCGCCTCTTCGTGTGCGGCCGCGACCTCGCCGGCGCCGCGTAGGAGCTCGCACTCCACCCTATTTTTTTTGTTTTTTCAATCGGTAATGGTCTCTTGCTTTACGAAGTGGATAGAGACGCGTGTCCCCCAACACCTCCTTTTAGTTTGTATAATGTGAGATGTGAAAAAGGAGATGCTCGGCTGACACGCCTCTCTTTTTGATCGGGGCACATCTGGGTTCGTGCTTTCTGTAGTAGTGACAAAGACAAAAGAAAATGTTAGATGCAATGGTTCATCGGCCCCTATGCGCCGGCGGTAGCCGATACACGTATGCAAACAGGTGGTGTCGGCGGCCAATCTTAAAGAATAATACTGAATAGGAAGGAACAAAGCTTATGCGTGAATAAACTGAGTGTAGTAACATATCAGCTACAAACCCCGATAGGACTCTTCGACTAATCGTACGACTTAAACCACTCTCATAATCAATTGTAAAAAGAGGTCGAACCTAACCAAGCGATGACAACCTTATCAGAATAGATTAAAAAAACTAAATTCAACTAATAGGATGTTGGATTTAACTGATAGAACCTTAAACACGCTTTACCGATTTGGCTGTTCATATTTGACCGATCCAATAGGAGGTCAGACTTAATCGATGGTAGCACTAAATATCTTAGAGGATCAAAATTAATCGAGATAGACCTTGGGATGAACAATATCAATCAAATATTGCTAGATCTATTAAAAACCTATTTAAAGTGACTCAAAAGTATAGATTCAGATAAAACTACAATATTGATTGTAATTACATATATTAGACTTAATCGAGAACATCATGCAGATAGAATTGCTGAAATAATTGTAAATAAACCTAATACATTGGATAACCATCAACCAAACCTAATGAGAAAACATAATTATTGAGAAAAATCCACATCCCACCAAGAGCTTGCATGAGACAAGGTTGGCGATATGCCAAAGGTTATATTGGTTGTGTTGTTGTTACAATGGTTCAGTCTACCAATTTATATACCCCGGTCGTGGGGTCTGTGTTCATCAGGACACAAAGAGTCCAAATTCGATCAGATTACAAAATTCAAACCTCCAAGCTCACCGCAAGTGCGGATGACAACGACGAGGGTGATCTGGTTCAAGGTGAGTGATGACGATGATATAAGACGCGTAAATAGGCCGAGCATCTTGCTAGCTGGGAGCATTGTGTTCCATGCCGACAGATCAGGGCGGCCTAACACCCTATGACAGGAGTGTATCCTCCCTCAGGGCACGAAGACGTCGAGCAGCGTGGACCCGATGATGCGGTCACAAACAATGGCTTGTTCATTGAGGAATTTGACCGAATGGGTGACCAGCGTGCGGCACAAAGGTGGAGCAGGTAGGTGTACGTGTTGGGGTGGAATGGGGAGGAGGTCGATCAGAGGAGGGAGTAGAGTGCGATTGCGAAGGGGAGGTGGAGAAACAATGGAAAGGTGAGGAGGATGGAGTTCGTGAGGAAGCTGGCCAGGGTGGGCAGTGAGTAGCGGAGACGGTGAGAGAAGGGGAAGATGGAAGCAAGGTAGAGATGTAGGAGGAGGGCGTGGTGCAGGAGTGACGCCCGTGGCCAGAGGTGAGGAGGAGCTATGCAAAGACGCGTGGGCAACAGGTCAACATGAAGCGGCATCTATCGGTG
>VSTD030000406.1:0-16337 GCA_008808055.3 Sporobolus alterniflorus | reverse complement strand
CTAAAAATAGACACACATTCAATTGGTTAAGGACACAAGATAGAGGTAGGACAGTAGGAGAGACTAACCAAAATTCAAAATGGTACGAGAGACCAAGAAATGAATGAATGGGCCATCCGCTGGTCCAGTAAGTTGGCTAGAGGGGGAGGGTGAATAGGTAATATAGCTGAAATGCACTCAATTTAAACAGTTAAAAACTTTTTCACATAACTTGTCTGCTAAATAGATATTTTTGAATCACTAAAAATAGATCGGCCGTCAAAAACTTGATTTTAACATATGGGAGCTCTATTATAATTAAGCACAAGCTATTCTAGTACTAGGGATAACAACAATAAATTGAATACAAGCTATAATAGAGGCATAAATGAAACCCTACGTAGATAGCTCAAAAGCATTAAGAGCACAATAAATACAGCGGAAAGTAAATGCAAGAGACACAATGAGATACACAATTTGTTTCCAAAATTTGGTCACTCATAAAAGATGCCTATGTCTTTATTGAGGAGCTCACAAAGAGCCAGATCTCTTTTAACCCTAATCCTCCTAAGATGTCACAAAGACCAACTTGGTTCACACTATCAATCCCTACGAAGAGTAGGACAATACAAACTTTTTGGGGCCTCACCACAATCCTTGGGAGCTCCCGGATAACCCTAGCTGTATAAGGGGCTCAATCTCCAAGAGTAACAAACACAATGAGGTCGTCGAGGGAGAGGGTGAGGTGCTCTTATTTGAAGGTGTCACACTCAAGAGAGCTCAAATCTTCTCTCAAGAGCAAGATTCAAGAGTGAAGCTTAGGGAGAGAAGAGAGAGCTCAAGAACTGAATATTAGGAGTGTTTTGGAGTGTTTTTTTTCTCTTGTGAGTGGGCAACAGTCTCAGGGCTAGGTCGGAGTATTTATAACTCTCGCCTCAAAAAGAGCCATTGGAGAGTTTTTCACCGGACAAGTCCGGTGGACCTCTCTAAAATCCGGTGAAAACTTTCTGGAAGCCGGCCAGGGATCGGACAAGTCCGGTGGAGATCTCTAGAGCCCGGCTAGAGTCTCTGGAATGCGATCTTATACTGGACAAGTCTAGTGGGGCTTTCTGGAGTTCGGTGAATAATTTCTGGAATCCGGTGGCGTGCAGTGAAACATGAAAAATAAAGACTTGAAGTGATAAACACCTCGACCTTTCTCCAAACTTTTTTGATGCGTCAATCTTGATAGTACGGTTTTCATATGACTCAAATAAATTATAAAATCTTCGATCTTTGAGCCTTTGACCCCTCTAAATGTCTTTTCCCTTTTGATTAATCATTGAAATCTTGCTTAGGAAAAAATCTCTACAAAACTCAATAAAGTATTAGATTTCTAATTGCTTGTCATCACTCATCCAAAACTCAAAAGGATGCCTAGATGCACTTTCAAAGATGACAAACAAATCTTTGAATGACCATAAGGTTCACATATAAGTCTCTACGAAGAAAAGGGGAAGAAAACACACACACAAAAACACAGAGAGAGATGTTCACTGAACCAATTACATCAATGATAGGAACACATGTTTGACGAGACTATCGTCCTACAATTCACTGATCAACTATAACGTTAGCTTGGAACTTTGTGCAGTAGCGACAGCCAAACATCCATCCCCATGCCAAAATGCAGGGGGGGGCAACATCCAGTTAACTGTTTCTCAGAATGTTTGTTAGCAAACCTTGAGCATTATCCACTCCTATCTACGAAACAGACAATAGCCATGACAGTTAACCATCCAGCCGTAAAAATTCTGCGGCACCCTTGTTTAGTCTGAGCAACACTTGGAACCACCCAGGGACACGCCCCCAGCCCACTGTGGAAGCAAAAGCCAGATCGACTCAAACATGACGAAATCCACGAAGGAAACAGAAAAGGGAACTCTTCGAGCCTGGCGAAAGTCTTGGAGGTTGAGGTAGCACGCGGCGCGATTGCTGTGGAGAGCGATGCGTTGCGCGGGTGGGAGTGCTCGCTGACCATCCTGGGGTGCTCAATGGAAAATCTCGGAGACGGAACTCTTGGAGGTCTTGAGCATCAATGGAAGTCTTGGAGGTTGAGGGAACTCTTGGAGCAGTCTGGGGTAATTCCAAGGCCGCATAACAACAATATATGCCGTGCAAATACCTTGGGCTGCCACTGAGCATCGGCTGATTAAAGCGCGATGACGAATAGATTCTCGTAGACAGGGTTGCCGGCAGACTTCCGAACTGGAAAAGCTGACTTTTGAATAAAGCCGGTCGGCTAGCCCTGTAAATTCAGTCCTATCGTGTCACCTGTATTACACCATATGACTGTGTTTCAACTTTTCAAGTGGGCAATTAAGAAGATCGACAGAATTAGACAGCGTTTCCTATGGCTCGGTTCAGACGATGCCAGAAGCGGACACTGCCTTGTCTGCAACGCCGAAGAACATTGGAGGACTTGGAATTTTGGACCTTGAGCGATTCAACAGGCGCTTCGCCTACGATGGCCATGGCTAAAATGGAAGAGCCAGCACAAACCTTGAGCCAACATGGACATTGCCATTGTCACCCACGGAGGTGGAGTTATTCCGAACCTGCACCAGCATCACACTTGGCAACGGCACCCGGACAAGCTTCTGGCATGACAGATGACTTGACGGCCAGGCTCCCAAACACAGCACCGACGCTTCTCATATTTGAGTGGCGCAAGAACCGATCAGTAGCACAGGCGCTCCGGAACGGTGCAAGGATGCGAGGACTCCACCGAATTTCCTCCATTACCGAGCTAAAACAGTTTGTGCAACTCTGGACTCGGGTCAGCAGAGCGCACCTCTCTGATCAACCGGATGACATCAGGTGGCGACTCGTGGAAAGTGGCCAATATTCGGCAAGCTCGGCTTACATCACCAAGTTCCATGGCTCCTTCGCCGCGGCTATGGAAGACAAAGGCCGAGAACAAGTGCAAGCTATTTGGTTGGCTTATTCTACAGAACCGACTATGGACGATGGATCGCATCGCTAAACACGGTGGCCAAACCAACCAGGTATGCCACTTACGCCACACTCACCCCGAGACCACGATCCACGTGGTCGTCCAATGCCCGTACGCTAAGATGGTATGGCAAGGGCTGCATGCATGGCTCGGTACCGCTCTGCATCAACCATCGTCCAACCGTTAAAGAGTTGTGGACCAACATGATCGACGCCCATCCAACACAGGCTACAAAAAGACTTGTACACGGTCTGGAACATCTGGAAAGAGCGGTGTCTTCGACAATGGTGGGCTGTCAGCGCAAGAACTTCAAGTGATCATCAAGCAAGATGTGGAGCAATGGAAGATTGCCTGACGGCGATCGGTGGTAGCGCATGACTAACGGCCGCAACAACTTGGATGTAATTTTTCCGTGACTCATGTACATAAGCAATCCCTTTTCTCCTTCTTAATGAAACGGTGGAGCACCGGCCTATACCGTTTCAAAAAAAAATCTCCTAATGTTCAGAGTACCCTATCACATCCATTGAAGAGCAAGGTCGTCTCTGGTGCCTAGCTGGCTGGGGCTCGGGAGCTGCCACGGCCCTCTGTCGCCGTTGGTTAGCAGCGCAGGTTGAGGTCGTTTTTGCCTGTGGCGCGAATGTAATCTGAGATTTTATACCTCTCCTTCTTAATGAAATGATACAAAAAGAAGGCAGCTCACAAAATTTTACCATATCTGTAACACAGTTTGACGGCAGAGACATCACAACACAATGGATGGCACGCTGCAGGGGCAGGACCGCAAGAACACTAGGCCATCGCTATGTATCCACCGACGAGTGACAAAACCAGCAACTCCTGTCACCTGCCCTCGTCGATGATGGAAGTGAACATCGGCGACGGGGTCATCGGCGTGATCTGCCCCGGTGGATGGACCCCGCCGTCGACGCCTGACGAAGGCTGCGTCGACGACGAACCGACCTGGGTACTACCGAAGCTGCCGCTGCCGTCCTTGACCTGCCACTCCGTGATATAGCTGGGCTTGGAGATCTCCTCGGCCATGTCTGCGTCGCCGGCGAGCATCGAAACCACCTTGGACATGGGCGGCCGTCTCTGAGGCGAGCTCTGGGTGCAGTGGAGCGCGACGCGGATGACTCGTATCACCTCGTCGCCGTTGAACCTGGTGAGCTTGGGGTCCACCAAGTCAAGTGGGCGGTTGCTTTCATACAGCTCCCAGACCTGAAACATTTTAGTGGTAAAATTTTACCGATAGTAGTAAACTGGCGAAACAAAGTACTCCTTTCATTCCCAAATATTTATCGTTCTTTAGTAAAAAAAATAAACTAGAGTGTGACAAATATTTAGAGACGGAGGGAGGGAGTACTCATAAGAACTAAGAAGGCACATATGTTACCCTTTCAAATATATAAGTCGTGTCTTCTTCGACCGAGTTCTGATGGTTCGATTCACCAGCAACAATCTCCAAAGCGACCACGCCAAATGCAAACACGTCGACCTTCTCAGTCATGTGACCCCTCATGGCGTACTCAGGTGCTAGATAGCCACTGAATGATAAGCGTCAAAAGAAGATAAACCAATCGCCATCAGAAGCTCACACACAGGCAAATGATACAACAGCATGCCCAAGGTGGAGATCAAAACAAAAGGGTACTTACAACGTGCCAGCAACTTTTGTGCTGACGTGAGTCTTTTTGTCATCGCAGAGCTTGGCAAGCCCAAAATCCGAGATTTTAGGATCCAGATCAGCGTCCAACAACACGTTACTGGCCTTTATGTCCCTATGCACAATGCGGATGCTTGATTCCTCGTGGAGATACGCTATACCTCTTGCTATTCCCAGACATATCTCAAATCGTGCTTGCCAATCCAGGTTCAAGCCCCCTTTTCCTGAAAATATATGAAGGCTCAGACATATGGATGGAGCTGCTGCATTCAAATTGCACTCCTTTTGTCATGTCAAATGAAATGAGATCATACCAAACAGTGCGTGATCAAGGCTCCCGTTCTCCAGGTACTCATAAACCAGTAGTGGCGTATTCTTCTCGAGGCAACAACCATACAACTTGACCAGGTTACGGTGTTGGACGTGAGATATAGTTTCTATTTCTGCAGCAAATTGCTTTTTCCCCTGACTAGATGATTGGGAGAGCTGCTTCACTGCCACCATTCTTCCATCACCCAACTTACCCTGCAAAATGGTGGCATTATTAATCATGCAGGAATTTCATAGCTCAGGGCAAAGTTTAGCTTACAAGAACTCCTGAATTCACGCTAAAGGAACGGAGGGAGTATCAAATACAAATACAGCTATATACACTAGAAAAGGGAACCTTGTAAACTGATCCATATCCTCCTTCACCAAGCAGATTACTAGAACAAAAATTTTCCGTAGCTGACTTAAGCTCGCTATAACTGAAGACATTTGGTCTTCCAACTATAGTGTACAATTCTGCAAGGTTCAACAAAGCTTGTTAGCATAAATTCTATGTACATTAAACTGCACAGTGTGGTCTTGATATATCAAATACCATCCAACTCTAGCAACAGCTTTCTCCTTTTCTGACTCCATATCAAGATTCCAGCCAACGCAGCCAAAACGAAAGCTGAAATACCAACAACAACTCCAACAATAACACCAGTTTTGCTGCTCTTGTTTTCTGCAGAGTTGTGGACTGAAGGGACGAAATCTGAGGATTAGAGCATTGGTGATTTGTCGCTTGAGCGAGTCCTTCCAATATTGTTTTGTGATATAGTGCATTCTTGCTCAAGTCACTAAAACTTGACAGCATTGCATCATCTCATTCTTGCATTGCACCATACCATATGCATCACGAATGCACCAACGCATAAACATCAACTTACCAATGCATTTTAATCTTGAGCAAGAGTGTAGGTATCCAATACCCCCTCCCTGACTGTACCCTTGATAACTTCATCGCTATTACTTGTTTCTGTTATTCTCTACTAGAGGTTTATACCTTTGAATCATGAATTGCGTAGGTATAACCTTCGAACCACCTTGAACACTTTTGAATCCCACTGTAAATCTTTTCATTTCTTTGGCTCATCAAAAGGCACCTGATCATGTCGCCCTCTCTCATTGGTTCCGCTAGGCCAATCATTACCTTGATAAACTTATCCTTGGTATTTTGGAACCATAGCACCTCTTGGCCCAAGCATGGCTATATCGGGCCTGAAAGACATCACCGTAGTGCTAGCAAGCCTTCCCATGACCCTAATTCCTTGTGAGCAAACCATAGGTTGGTTCTGACTGGTTGATGAGCTCATCCAAATTGCAACATTGTCTTGAATTGTGCCGGTTTGTTTAGGCGCATATTAAGATAAAAGTTGCAAGATGGAAAGTGCATTTCCTTCTTGGAATTTGTGAAAAGACGCATGTGCAACATTCATTGGAACGGATGGCATATTACTCGAGGTACGCAACCGGAAAGAAGAGTGTTGTTCTTGGAGTCTTATTGCTGCAACAAGTTGGATTCTTGCCCTAAGCTTACAACTTCTATAAGATTAATGATCGAAAGCCTTTCTTGTTTGTTTCAAAGCCATGCTTGATGTTCCTAAGTAGTTTTTACACATTGTCCACTCTCAACCAAGTGTACTCATTGGTTTGCGTCTATCCTTGTGCCATATTGTTGTGGTTCGCAAGTGCCTTCTCATAACCATGTTGCCCCATAGTGCTCAGGTATCACTGATTTTGAGAAAGTACCCTACATGGTGTCGGTCCACTTTTGAGCTGTCTCATCATGATCTCACCCATGTCTTCATGTATCCATCCTGTTCGATTTATCCAAGAGAATATCACCTCCACTCGTGCCAAAGCTCATTTCGGTCTTGAAGTCTCATACCGATGGAAGCTGTCAGCATCGACGTGGAACTTGGTAAAGATCTTCTCCATCTAGAGCATTCAATGAAACTATTAGACAAAGAGGATTGACAGATGGATGCAACATTCATGGGAGTCTACAATGTGCCCTAGGAGACCGAGAAGTTTTCCCTCTTTCCGATTGTCCCGATATCATCTTTTCCCCTCAATCAGAGCATCCTTCATTGTTTCTTGTGCACCCCCCTCCTTTTGTGAATCTCAGGATGAGATTTCTTTTAAGAGAGAGGGTTGTAGCATCCCATGTTGCATTTTCCCCTAATCACTTTCATTAGAGGCTTAATCATGCATCAAGTGCTGTCGTTAATCAAATTCTAATGAAAAAAAAGAATTTGATTTAATTTCAATTTAAACATTCAAGTCCAAGTGAAGAAATTCTTAGTTTGAACTTGAAACTCTTTCACCTGAGTTGAATTGGACGCTAGGTGCAATTGTAAGTCTCTTGTCCAAGTTTCATCCAAATTTGAAGCTTCCAAGAAGAAATTCTAGCACACTCTATTGAATTTCAAACCTAGAAGCTTCTCTGAATTTTCATTCAAAATCCACTTTGAATCTGAAGAAGTTCCTATCAAGAAAGTTATTCCTCTCTTCAAACCCTTCAATTATATATTTTATTTGAAATTTTTGGAGCAAGAAAAGTCCACCTTTGGATCAAATCAATTGAAGATCATTTGAATATTTTTGAATAATTCACAAAGGATACTATTCCGTCAGGCCGACCCATGCCGCGGCCCATGCGCTCAGACGCCCCCCCCCTCGCCTTGCTCCTCTACTCCCACACACTGCGCCACCCGACCTGTGCCCATCGGAGCAGCCGCCCGACCACGCATCGCCCATGCCAGGGCCCCTCCTCCATGCAGCACGCCCATGTCGCCGAGTCCTTCACCCTTTCCTCCACTCGACGTTGTGAACCAGGCAACCCTTCCTTTCCCCATCGTGCCCCCTTTGAGTGACAGTTGCTGCCACCACCCCGCCTGCCCCATGTGCCAATCCTATCACATAAGGCTCACAACACACCGCACCCCACCTCACTCCCTCCCATCCCCCCTCCCCCCATCGACCTCCTATCCGAGCCAGCTTCTGGACCACCATTTCCTGCACCGGATTTTGTGCTTCCACCACCCCAAGGTGAGCTCGATCATTCCATCGGTTTAACCCCGAGTGGCCGGCCTATCTCATGCATCTCTACCCATTGATCTGTAGGACCCACCATGGGCCACCAAAGTTCACTAGAACGCCGCCGCCATGAAGAACTGCCACCGCGCTGGGTCGAGTCACCGCCTCGCTGGTGAGCTTCCATCACCATGAGTTTGCTCGGCACCTCCCCCATACCTCCCCGGAGCTCCAGGGCCACACCATCGCTGACGAGGACCACCAGAGCACCGCCGTCGACCGGAAACATTGCTACCAAAGCCGCAACCGCCCCTTCACCGGTGTGGCGTTGTTCGGGTGAGCTCCGCTCTCCTTCACCTTGCTTGGCTCCTCCCCCACGCTGTGCTTGAGTCTGCGGTGAACACCGCATGGTCATCCGGCCACCGCCACGCCGGCAGCGAGTGTGCCACTGTGCCACCCCAGTCTCTCGCACGCGTGGTGACCGCGCTTTGCGCGCACAGCCGCACCGGTGCCTTGGTCCAATTTGGCCGCTGTGCTAGGCCAAGTCCCTGAAGCCTTGGGCCAGTTCCGGCTTGTCACTGTTCATCCTCTTTTCAATTTCTTTTCAAAACTAAAAAGTTCCAGAAATTCATATAATCTTCTAAAATTCATAGTAGATGAAGTAAAACTCATAAAAACATGAAATAAATTTGCTTATAATTAACTTGAGTATTTACTTGCAGTGGGATTGACAAAATTCCATTTCTGCAATATTTCCTTATAGAAAATTGCTATAAATCAAATCTTAGAGTATTTAATTATGAATATACACAAAAAGTAAAATCCCCAAACTTTGCATACAAGTGCACACCATGCTCAGTAGCTTATTAAAAATTGATCATATTTAATTCCTGCTCAGAATAACTTCTATGATTTAATTTCTGTTCCGGCATTAAACATGTTGTAGAAAATAAATTATGCTTGGAAAAATGCTCAATCTTGGTAGGATGCTTCTTTATGTTGTTTAGGATCTGCATAAAATCAGAGGGCATGATTAGAGCCATAAATTTCATGTTATAAACTCTATAATGTTAATTAAATTGCTAACTAAATAGAAAAGCTAGGGGTAATTTAGTAAAATAGCTTGTAAGGGGTTAACATGGTTAATATGCTCTTGTTTCATGCATCATATTGCACTTTGCACCTCATGCATTGCACATTTTAATCTTGGCTCATATTTCCGCATATACGGGTAGATCAGGTGGAGCTGAAAACGGAAATTCAAGCGGAGCAAGTCCAATGGATGTTCTGAGGCCCACAAGCATCAAGTTGTGAGGATGCTAACATTGTTGTGATCAAGGCAAGCCCCGATGCATCTAACCACCATCCTTGAACTTTGTTTCTCTTTTTGTTTTAATTATGATTCTTGGATTGTGTATTAAGTTATAGGAGTTGTTTGGTGCTGTAGTTGCATTTTGCTTATCCTTCCCGAATTGTCCTTGACTACCCCTTTTAGTAGTTGTAAGCCGTTTGCTATGGCTAGGCATAGATGTAGGATATGCTAGATGGCCGAGTGGTCGCAAGACCACTGTGTGGCCAAAGGTTCCTTAAACTGAAACTTGGTTAAACTAGAGACCAGGCGGGGCCCTTAGGTGGAAAGTAGAGACCGCTGGTTGGAAATGTCAGGGAGTGGTATGTGGAAAGCCAACACCTCCAAGGTTATAGCCCCCGCCTGTGTCAATTAAGGGCCGATGGGTTGACCCCCGTGAGCAAGTATTGAACGTACATATCACATGCAGGTATATGGGCACAGTAAGTCCGATAGCTTGGCTTAAGCCTACTACTTCGTTGGTTGGCTTGGGAAAGAAACTGGGTACGAACCCACAGATCGGGCAGCCAGCATGCTGTGGACTGTGTCGGGAGCCCTTTTTCTCGGGAGCAGTGGGATCCATCCAAATCTATCGGTGACTTGTGAAAGGTTGCTCTACATGGACCATGTGAGATGCGTATGGTTGACGGCCATACGCACGCCGAGCGTGGAATGTGTGTGGTGTGTTTGTTGGGTTTTCCTCAGTAGAGTGTACATCGATTCGAATCGCTGTGACTCTCAGATATGAGTAACCGCTTGTCTCATAACAAAATTCACGTAGTTAATTAATGGAATATTGTTTATTAATAAATTATATTTATACTTTGGTATAACTACTTGTATTGCTACTCTTGTTTGGCTTAGTTCAGGATTATCTTGCTCCAAGTTGAATTAACTTAGTCTTATGTTAAACTTTAATCTATTAGAATAGAGGTCAAAACTTGAAAGTACAGACCCACTCTTAGTGCGGGTTTGGCATAGAGATAGAGCCTATCCCCATAAGCCTTGCATGCTAGGAGTCCATTATTTATGGCAACGTTGACGGGTCAGTCTTGTTGAGCTTTAGTTGCTCAGGCTTTGTCTTGATATTATTTTGCAAGTGTGCTCTCTTTCTATCTCCCGGTGTGAGCCATTTCTGAGCTCGGCATCTCTAGGGCAAGGTATCGTTCTTTACCATTGAGTGTTTTCACTTCCACAAATATGTTTTACTCTCTATCTTTCGCTCAAAACTTTGTAATCGAGTTCGAAACTCAAATTTGTAATAAACATTAATTTTTGGAGCATTTCATTTGTTTAATTCTTGTATGTGATGTATTATGTGTCATTAGGTAATAGCACCCCGTAATAATCCTGGTTAGGACTAATCATCTTGGCATAAGGGTGGGACGTCACATTGTACACAAGACCGGGAAGGCGAGACTCTGCTGGACACAGATCGAAACTTGGAGCAGGACCGGGCCAGCAAGCTCAGATCGGGCCAGTCGTGGACCTGCAGGACAACCATCGAGAGCAGGGACAGCAAGAACCGATCAGAAGAATCTTGGCTGCGGCAGCGAAATCAACTGGCACGAGATGAAATCGAAGAAACTGAGAAGCCTTGCCTGCATGCTAGAGCAGGAAGACTGATCAGGAAATGGGCATGGGCTGATTGGCGACAAAAATCCTAGCAGAAATCACCGGCCAGCGCACTCTGTAGCGAGCTGGAAAAACTGAAACATGAGTGAGCCGCTCCTGGCTTGTAGTGGCGGCGCCCGAGACCGCAACCGGGAGAACTCGGACAGGGGCGTCAACGAAAATAGATGCCTTGCTCGTGGTTCCTTGTGGTGAAAATCAATTGACATAAACAGGAAATTAGGGGGCGAGAATCAAAATCGAGATGGGGAGACTCCAGAACTGGTGAAGAAAAGTCAGAATATTCAATAGCTCAACCAGGGAACTAGAACAACACAACAAGATGCGAAAACCGATTCTTTCATTGAAATCCAAATAAGATAACATTTGAAACACAGAGGTCACCAGCCTCTCTCCCTCATTTAATTATTGGAATGAAAATCTAGTTCATGCCTCACTCTCTAATCTAAGAAATATGAAATGAAACTAGAGAAGTGGCAAGGAGCCCCAACCCGCTAGGGCTCTATTTATAGGACCACTCAAATGGCTAAAAAACTAAAACACCCTCGGGGCCTAATTTAATGAAAACGCAGAGGTTGAGTTAGAAGGGTCCGATGCAGCCCATTGCATTGACCCGTCCGTCTTCAGCTTGAACCCCACATGACCTTCGTGATGAAGCCACGTATACCATCCATGCAGCACTTGCGCCAGTCTTGAGGCCAGACTGGGAAACCCTATCCCGACTTGCTTCCAGGAGAAGCAAGCCGCTTGATCTCATTGCGTGTCTAACGCCATCTTCATCCTTCCATTGGTTTTGTTGCGCAACCAATAAACCGTAGCCCGCTTGGCTTTGAGGCCCAAACCAAGAAACCATCGCAGTGATTTTGAGGTCCAAATCAGCAAACCATAGCTATCGGTTTTGAGGCCCGAACCGGGAAAGCCATAGCCACCGGGTTTGAGGCCAAACAGGGAGAAACTGTCGATCTTTGTTTAGAGGCCAAACCAAGAAACCCACGCTCCTCGTCTCCTTGTGCATGGTGCAGACCACAGATAGGGTCACTCGACCTCTCGATCGTCCAGCCACCAAGTACCCGACATGTGCTTGACCATCTCTGGTCCTCTGCACCAGGTCTCCTACTCCTGCCATGATCCTCATCGCTGCCCGCCATGTCGCACCTATCACCTGTGTTGGCACTCATAAAACACAGATTTCAAGCACCAAGATATCAAGTAAATGTATAAAATAACCATGTATTCACCATGTCTACTAACATAGTTCCATGATTTTAGTGTTTCTTTGATTTCAGGAACATAGGTGCCAAATTGCAACAGTTCAAGAAATTACAAGGAAATTTGTAATTCCACCAAAATAAGTGTCACCCCAGGGTGTACCTAACACGAGGAGGCAGAGTGGAAAGGACGCTGACCAGTGGTCCTAGGAGGTGGCCAGCTCGCTAAACCTCCTGGCCGGCCGGCCCCACCTTACACCCTCTCGCGGGTTGGCCTCACGGTGACACTCTCTAAGAGGTGGTAGTGGGGAATCCTAAGCTGAAAGTCGGTGGAGGCCGAGCTCCATGGGCAGCCGGCCACCACTTGGCATGTTACTGACTTAACCAAGTCAGTAACCCCTACTTGGACCCTTATAAATACCCCCCTACCGGTGTAAATGAAAGCAACACACTCTACTTATAGTTTTCCACTTGTAAAGGTTTTGGTTTAGTAGTTGTAATGCAGGCGAAGCCCTGTCGGGAGTCGAGAGTCGAGTCGAGCATTCGCTCGAGCTTCAAAAGTAGTCTTGGAGATCGATGAGCTCTTGTATCTTTACCTTTCTTTATAGACTTTGAGTCATAGTTCTTATAAGTTTTGTTCTAGTGTTCATCTTGTGCTTTGAGGCATGCATAGTTACTATCACTTGGTCTCACTTGTTCTTAGTTATTGCTCTGTGAGTTATCTGTCTGACTCAAGAGATCACTCTCGCTATTCTTGGCTTGAGTGATTTACCAAAGTTGGTGTGTTTTGTCATATTTCGTCGGCTAACGAGGAAACACTTGGTTATACTTGCGGACGTGGTGTCTGGGTGTATTACCTTTAGTGAAGCTGCATGCCTTGCATGGAAGTGTGGTACTCGCAAGAGTGACAATCCTATTAGGGCTTTGTAATCCACCACACCGAGATTGTGGCGAGACGGCCAAACCTGGGTTGCTATACCCCCTTGTGTGGATTCCTTGCTGTAGTATAGTATTTCTCGGGGTCATGAAGCAAAGTAGGCTACTTAATAAGTGATTTGGAATCCTGGGTAACGTGCTATGCTAGATAGAGCTAGAATATATCCTTAGGAGTTGACCCTCATCTCGAGTTCCCTGACTAGGTGGTACCTTAGCTTACCCATAACCTAGAGTAACTAGTGTGTGTCTGTTAAATTTTCTTAACGTAACTTCTGTATAGCCTAGTACGACTAGCTTGAGTTATTCCTTTTGTCAATCTTAGACGTGATAGAGGTACTTTCTCTCATGGGAAAATATAAATACGATACCTGGAGAATACTCCCAGTGAAGTGTTACCTTGACAATTCTATACACTTGCGGAGCTGCACATGAAATGTCAACAAGCATTTTTGGTGCCGTTGCTGGGGAGGAAGTCAGTATCGTTTATCTATCTATATACTGCACAGGATAATTCTAGCAAGTATTATTAGTCTTGCAAATTTATCTGCTTTCTTGTGTTTGTGTGTGGTCTTCATAGGGAATATTTTGTTTGAACCTGAGCCACTGACAATCCACCACTCCTTACAGAGGTTTACATTGAGATCCTTCTCAACAAAACTTCTGTGAGCTCCCATCTGACAAGTTCATGAGAAGAGCAACCATAGAAATCTAAGTATGAGCTTCAAGCAACTTGTGGGTGAATCCATTGCCGAAGCATGGGAGCACTATCACCTCTTTGTGGTAGACCTCCTAGTTGCCGGACTGGAAGATTGGGATTTTACCCAAGGGTTCTATTATGGGTTGTCTCAATAAGCCAAGGAACACATAGATAACCTTGTTGGAGGAACTTTCTTCTTACTCAAGACTCAAGAGGCTCGAGCTCTATTTGACAAGATAACTGTCAGTGAGAGGGAGAGTGAGGAGTATGATGCTAAGGAGAATTCCCATGCCACTAAAATTGATCCCCTCACATAGAAGTTTCAGGGTCTAGCTCTTAATCAGACCTCGGCAAGTGAGGAGCATCGAGCGGAACAGGAATTCCAAGCACAGCCATTCGATGGGAAGACAAAACCCTTGTCTAGGATCAGCAGTGATGCCATCCTCGATAAGCTTCAAAACAGGCTGAGTGAACCAGCAATCCCTATGGTTCCTTGCATCTTGGGGCCCTTCAAAGTCCATCATGCACTTTGCGATTGGGAGGCTAGTATGAACATCTCACCCAGCATGGTCTATGACTGCTTGGACGAAGACCCATTGGTCCCTACCTCTCAATGGTTATAGCTGGCAGATTCCACTGTGGTGCAGCCCTATGGGATAGCAGAGAATGTATTGATCGAGTTCCAAGATTCTTCGACATTATTTGACTTCATGGTCCTGGATAAGGATCCTCATCAGCAAACCACCATCATCCTGGGGAAGCCCATCCTGAAGTCAGTAAGAGCAACCATTGATAAGACAAGAGGAGCGATCAACATGAAAGTTGATGGGGTTCATGAGAAGTTCATCTACCACCGCAAGGACCTTGCATGCTGCTGCCAGATTTGAGTCCACTGATACATAGGCACGAGGAAGGTATGATGCATGGAGGTAATACCAGAGCACATGAGGAGTCGCCCTCAACCGTGAAACAAAGGACCCAATAAGGATGCTATGATACCTGACAAGGAGCCCAGTGCAGCCGAGAATTTCTCAGCGAATTCCACTAGGCGCGTCAAGGATGCCACATCAGCTGTGAGAAGTTCTCCAATCGCACCGGCAACCTAAATCTTCAGGTATGGAGATGGTCTTGCTCACAAACCTAAAATATGACACTCTCGTTAGGAGAATAAACCGGTAGTTATCTCGTATTTTATTTTCCACCCTTCTTCCACCATTTGCATATTTAATTTTTATTTCTCTCCGTTTCATCCACCATATTTTTATTTACTCCTTTTCCACATCATGTTTTTGTTTCCCATCATTTTATGTCATAAAATCAAAAATTTAAATAAATAAATAAAAGGAGCTTTGGAAAAGAATGAAGGGAAAGTCTCTGAATCCTTCTCCAAATTCCAAGTTTGCAGAGTTTAGAGTAAAAGTCTTAGTGTAGAAGTAAGGAAGTTTTCTTGCTAGCATCATCTCTTGTAATCTCTCTACACAACCCTTTGTTTCCTTCCCACCATTCGGCTAATGCTAACACCTAGGGTGCTAGGTACTTCTTGTGTGTGTTGTTGTTGCAAGTGTTATGCAAGATGAAGAAATTGATAGGTGGAGTGAAGTGAGCATTCTCATCTAGCCCGTGCAGCTGAGGCTTTGGCTCACGCTCTAGTGATGGATCACAAGACTCCGTACAGTCTTCATCCTTCGTGCCTTCACCGCACGAGACTGGGGGGTCGATCCGCTATCTTGCACATGATGACGTTCTTATGGCCACGGACGGCGATGACATTTCCATTCGTAGCAGCGAGGAGATGGAGAAGTACAAGTTTCTTTGCCAGCGAGAGTTTGGTCACACTGATGTATACGATGTGAACTTGCTCAAGAGGGTTGGAATGGATGAAGAGCCTACCCTCATCCTCCATACTATTGGTTGGGGAAAACTCTACGTAGGGGATCCAATGACTCGAGTGATCGATGGAGGACTTTGCATCTATGCAAATGGAAATGAAAGCATCTATCGACTCATAGACCAGCATGATGCATGACTTCTTTGGTCACTCCGGGATTCACCCTGCTTGGGGAGATGCCGGGTGCCCAGGTATGAGTCCTGACATGTCTAATTCCATTCCTAGCTTTTTCAGTTATCTTGTCACTTGTCTCATTGGTTGTACCACTACCGTTGTCTAGATTGCTAGTATAGGTTGCTTCCAGTAGTTTGGTTTAATAGAGTCAATAAAAGAAACTCCCGCAGGACATGGTTAGATTATGCATACTCTTTTTGCTTGAGATTAGTTGCAACTACTCATGCATGACCCCTATTTTCATGAGCTAGATTGATTAGTGTGGTTATGCCTCTAAACATAAAATCTCATGCAAGCAAATATTCCAAAGTAACCATGTCTAAGTTGTTGGGAGGGTGATATCAATAGTTAGTGTTAACCTTGCTAGCCCTTGGTTAGGAGATTGATCGGAGTTGGATGAAAGTAGAAAGGTTCCTCAACTACATACACATTCCCACCATAGCCAAATACTATCCACATAGCAACT
>VSTD030000405.1:0-16337 GCA_008808055.3 Sporobolus alterniflorus | reverse complement strand
CCGATCTTGAATGTATTTTTGGCCTGATTTTTGATCTCGCATTTTGAGAAGTTTTTCTTTGATTCCTTCCATGTGTTTGGGTGTTAGGACAAGCCTCATCGTCTACCTCCAGCCTTGGAGTAAATCCATGGCTCTAGCACATTCGATTTGGTGGATTTCTCTCAATTCCCCCAAAATCTAGGTTTTTTGAGTTCATCCAAAATCAGAAGTGAAATCTTTGAATTTAGGAAAAATCCCTTTGAGAACTTATTCCTTTTGTTGAGGTGACCCTTGTATCCAAGTTTCATCTAATTTAGTGCCTCGTAGCTCAAGAATCAAAGTTGGAGAGAAAAGTTTCGGCTTTTTACACTAGAACTGTGAACAGTTCTATGTTTACCGGACAAGTCCAGTCGGGCAGTTTTACCGGACAAGTCTAGTCTGATATTTTGAGCTCAACCTACCATCACTGTTTTAAGCGTAATTTGCTAATCGTAAGTCCGATTGATCTCATTTTTCTTCCGCTTGCTTCATAATTTTATTGAGAACATGTTTCTGCTATTGGAAAGTGCTTTCATCATCTTCTAGCACAAAAGTTGCCTGGGGTTTTGATTTCGAGACATGAGCCGATTCTTGAAACCCCCTCGGTCCTTCGATACAGAAGCTGCCTAACCTCATAGTTTTCTATCGATGCAGAGTGGAGAGTATGAATTCCTCAGCAACCCTTTTTACACCTTTCTTTGGTTACGATACATGGAATACCTTGCGATTTTGTAAAAACTGTAACATAACTAAGGCTGTGCTGAAAATGGAATAGTTCTTAGATGTGTTTTCCACAAAAAAAAAGAAAGGTGTACGATACAGCTGATATATGCAAGAACATTTCTTGCGTTTTTTGGTTTTTGTTTTTCCTAACAGCCTGTCTTGTGGTTGACTATTTAGTCTGTACATACATCCATGTGCTGTTCCGGTGGTTAAGAATTTGTCATAACAATTGTATAGAGTCAACTCTGAGACTTCATCATATAGAGCCCCCATATTATTTGCGTAAACATCATTCTTTGACATGACTTATACTCAAAGCAGCTACTGTGTTTGGTGTAGTAGCTGCAACAATTACGCCAAACTTTTCTGCTATTCTTCTCCACCCTTCGATTTACTTTCATGCTTATCTTTTTGTAGAAATTAACACAATTAACTTCCTCTACCACCTGGTGACGTTTTTGAAAACCTTGCAGTGCTGCTTGGTTACTTACAGAAAAGAAATTTAGGTAGGCCAAGGCCATACTCCCCTTTTTTCTCCCATCCAAACCTGTGTGGGCACGCATACGTATCCATCCACAGCTTTGGAGGTCGAGTCATTTTCCTGAACTGTGATGGTTGAGCTAGAGCTCCATGGTCAAATCTAGACAATGGATGCAGCTTTTCTCCCTTTTTCCCGGTACCACTAAATCGATCACACCACTCTGTTCTACACCATTGTACGAAAAATATTTTGGTGATCACAAGGATCTCTCCAAGCGAACACGGCCACCGCTGATTGATTTGTTTGAAGCGTTCCATTCATGCTGTTATATAAGAACGTGAAAGCAGGAGTTCTGAGAGCGGAGGCTAAATTACCATCTTCTGCTCACCTTTTGCCGCTTTTCCTTTTAATTGATTCCTCTACAATTTATGTAATATATTAGATTGTGGTGCAGCTTGTCATTGATACTTCAATCCAAATATTCAGGAAGCTGAGATATATTACAACAGGTAACACAGTAACATAACATCTTTTTTTACATAACCATATTTAAGACTATACTACGCTTAATACTACCGTATTAATAGGCAAAAGTTTTTTCTATGTTAAATCCTAGGATCCAGTCTGAGAACATAACACAGGAACTACCACAACTTGAAGAACAACAAATCATTCCATATGAACCACTCCAGCAACAACAGAGACTTAAAAGACTTGATGGATTTAAATCCATATGTCCTCCCAGTTACAAAATACATTACAGATTTAAACAATTACATGTAGCAGCATTCATTCTAATACAATATATCTTCTACCTTTTTTGTTGGCAGAAACAAGGTTGTGAATGTCCTGTAACTACACAAGTATCCCTCAATATATATCTGGGTGGTATGTAGCATGTAATAAACTAGTTGGTAACCCTGCACGGTGCTGCAGGAAGAGCAAAATAAATTTTATGACGAAATTTAATATTGTGCTAAGATGAGACTTTAGTTTTTAAATAAAAATGTAAGAATTTTTAAACTTAAATTTAAAATAAAGTGACTTGTATGTAAACTGGTATTTTCTTGGGGTTTTCAGATTTTTGTATCCAAAAAGCTTGTGAAACAGGTTCATGGGCCATGGACCACGGTAAACAGTAAATATAAGGTTTTCATTCTCTTTACCTTGCTGCAAGGTAGGTACAGACATGCACATTGGATAATATGTTACGACTGAGGCTGGTGGTAATAAGCGTAAAACTGTAAGGACCTACATGATCCATGAATGCAATAAATTTTTTCTAACAAAGTCTTAAACTTTGTGCTACACTGATAAAGATGTCAAAGCCATTCAGAAGATTGCACTTGATACATAATTAACCGAAAAAAGTAAGCAAGTGATACTATTTAGGTTCACTTTTTTTGTGAGTAGACATGTTACATAAATCTTTCTGTGTCGGCTTTCATCCTATGAATGCTCACTTTCTTCCAAGTTTTTTTATTCCCGATTCCAGATAATATTTTAGTCTATAAACTGAAACCAAACTTTTCGTTGTCTCAAAGAAAAGATAAGGTTAGGGCCTGAATGCTTCGTTATCAATATCCCAACACGATGCAGCACGAATCGCTTAACTAATCATGCGATGATTCAGATTATACATGTTAAATTGTTCACACGGATTTAATCACAACTACGCTAAACACTCAAAATCAAACAGCACGATGAATTCATCATAAAATTGGCTTGAAAAAAAGCAAGAGCGCAATCTCATCCAAGGGTCGTGCATATTGCAGTTCGAAACAGGAATGCCCTCACTGGCTCACTTTATGCCAGATCAATTCCGCTAGGACTAAGAATACAGGTCAATGCGAGACTGAGCAACTCGGTGGCTAACCTGGAGTTCCTGATTGGCCGGGCGGAAGGAGTAGGAGGGGCTCTGCATCTCCGTCATTCCGTACCGCCGCGGCTTCTCCGGCCAGTCGTCCTCATCGCTGTAGCCATGCCCGAGAAGAGACAGCGCCACCACTTCCTAACTCCACCCCCTCATCATCGCCATCGTCGCCTCACTGTGTCCTCTCTGTTCTCGCTGTGATGGTTGGATCAGTCGAGAAAAAGCATGAGAGGCTTGGTCTTACGGGAGAGGAAGGGGGACATGGGGAAGGGGAAACGGAAAGACCGGTGCAGCTAAATAAGGCGTGCCGGCTAGCGGTGGCACATCGAGATGATTAAAGAAAAACAAAAAAACATTGAACGGCCAGATTGATAAGTTTGCCAACAATCTGATGATATGCGACATGTGGCATAGCTGCATGGCTGAGAATGATTAGAAGTGGATTATAGGGATATAAGTATAGTTGATGTCCAACCAAACCAATAATAGAATCCACAGCACATCGATGTTCATCCTGTGGAGAAGCATACTGCTGCTTCAAAGACTCTTGAATTATGTTTTACATCATACCAAATTTAAATCATGGTCTCTCTAAACATATCAAACATTTTTATTTCTTTCAGAAAAAGAGTAATATAGTACTCTACATTACAGGTACAAGCTAACTTTCATTGCAGCCAGCCGTCGGAACTGCAGTAGCCAAAATGTTTTGCTTTGACAATATTGCGAAAATTATCATTGGAAAGACATGTCCATCCCTTGTTGCATCACTCAATGTTCCTTCAACCATACCTCCAGAAATTGCAGCAATAGTCTCCCTTAAATTCACGCTTGCAGTCATCATCGATGATCGATCATTTCGAGCTAGAGAGAAAACACTACTTATAAAATCTATTATCACCGCCCATGGTAGAAACCATCCATTACCACATTCACAACAAACCAGAATTTCCATCTACTCCAACAAAAAATCCAACACTACTAGGAACACTGTATTCACCTTCCATGGCTATCTCAAAACTTTCAACGACAGACTCAACAACTGTAAGATAATCTTAATCTATTTAATATTTTTCCATTTTTTATATTACAAACTAATTTCAATATCTGTTCTTCTTTTACATTACACTGTTAAACAGGAAAAATCTACTCAACAATCTACGCCATCTTCATCTCAATTCGAGTCACCTACAAAAAGGTTACAAGTTTAGTTTTCAATCTATAAATACATTTTTGCAAAATATCTTAACTTTCCCTTATTTTATTTATCTTAGCTTTCCCTTATTTCCAACACTACTAGGAACACTGCATTCACCTTCTATGGCTATCTCAAAGCTTTCAACGACAGACTCAACAACTGTAAGATAATCTTAATCTATTTAATATTTTTCCATTTTTATTTACATGTTACTAATTTCTCCTTTTATATTACAAACTAATTTCAATATCTATTCTTCTTTTACATTACACTGTTAAACAGGAAAAATCTACTCAACAATCTGCACCATCTTCATCTCAATTCGAGTCACCTACAAAAAGGTTACAAGTTTAGTTTTCAATCTATAAATACATTTCTGTAAAATATCTTAACTTTCCCTTATTTTATTTATAGAATGAAACAACAAAACCTAAAGGATGATAAGCAGGAGCTCGAAACACCTAAAAACAAGATATAACTTGCAAGATGAAACAAGGTACAAAAATACACTTTCATGCATATTACACCTTATGTCGCTATACTTACTACCTTCACCATTTTCTTAATCAGCAATACTATATTGTACATCCAACAACTCTTCTATTCTTATCTATCCAAACCTTTTTGCAATACTCAGATAGAAAACAAGCTTATTCTAAAACAATACATAAACTTACTATCCATCTCCAACTATTTTTCTTATAATACTGCCCCCACTCCAGTGAAGTTGTTGCCTTATGACTATGAAGTCATGAATTTAAGTCCTGATAACAACTTCTTGCAAAAATACAAGGAATTACATGCATAAAAAACTGCCCATTACATCATATTGGACTGAAATGCAATATTCATCTAGCAGGAAATTGAAAACTCTCGTAGCGACATGACATATAACTGATATTGGACTGAAATGCAATGTTTATCACTCTTTTGCATGTACATATTTTATCTATTAGCTTCTATGAGGGACAACTTATGCTATTCATTCCTAACCTCAGAAACAATATGTGTGCCCCTTTAGCATGAAAAAATTTATGTATTAAGATCTATGATACACCATATTATACTATCAATCTAATGCTATCAGACTGCTCTTACGTGTAAAAAAATTCAAACTATTCACATGCGCGCGCCAGCGTCCTAGTGACTAGCAGTATATAGTTGAATAGTCGATGTCATCAAGGACAGAAGAACCTCCGGGATACCTCAATACCTCCCTGCTTATATATATTGCCAGGATCATTCTAATGTTACACATCCATTATTGATCAACCAATAACTTGATGAAAATGCAGAAGCTAGGAGTCCAATTCCTTGTAGGGCTGATGATTTTATGCAGCTACGCCACAGAATCGACCGTCCAGTTGCAGCTCACCCACATTGACGCCGGCCGTGGATTCACCTGTCACGACTTGCTGCACCACATGGTTCGGCGCAGCAAGGCCCGCGCCACCTGGCTATTATCCAGCAACAAGGTGAGCGCCCCAGTGATCCTCGGCAGCGGGGAGTACCTGGCACGGTTCTCCATTAGCACACCGCCGCGGCTCGTGCAGCTGGTGGTCGACATGGGCAACGACCTCACCTAGACGCAGTGTGTGCCGTTGTTAGCGACGGGGAGAGGGTCACCGGAGAAAAAGCAATTGGGAATTAGGGAAGAGAGTTGGACAAAGGATTGGAGGAGCGACGAACATGTTGTTCTTGCTTGGGGAAGAAGAAGATAGTGTCTATTTGTTTGTTACAAGATTGATCCCTCGTAGCACTCTCCTTCTCCACCCATATACCGGGACGCAGCCCAGCAACGCACGCACAGGCTAAGTCCACTCTGGCCTAGATACTCTAACGTTCTTCTGCTTCACTCGCTTGCTTCTCTTTGTGCCCGTAGAGTCAACATCTCTGACATTCCTCTCCACTTGAAGAACCGCTTGTCCCCAAGCAGGAACAAATGGAAACTTCTACTTCAGTGACTCTGCATCCTCCCAGGTCACCAACTCATCAGGTAGCTCAGACCAGCAGATAAACATCTGAGTCACCTGGAAACTGCCTCTGGGAACCATCCGTGTACCGAGCACCTACAAAGTAATGCAAAACTACAGTAATTCAGAAGGCAACTGATTACTCATCGTACCTTTAAAGCCAGCAGCCAGCTTCAGTTGGGACACATGCACCTCAGGGTGGATTGCTGAGTTATCAAGGAGCTTAAGGCAGTATGCAACTACACCCACACACTCGAGAATCTAGAAGGGCCCGAAGTATTTGAAACTTAACTTCTGATTGGCTCTAGAAACAATTGATGACTGAGCGTAAGGCTGCAACTTATGATAAACCATGGTGTCCACAGCAAACACTCTTTCAGTTCTTCCTTTATCAGCTTGCTTCTTCATGCGGTGCTGAGCCCTAACAAGGTGTTCCCGAATCAAGTTGTTCATGTTCACCCGCTCAGTAAGCCAATCATCCAGCTCCCCATGTGCCACAGCTGGAGGAGTAAGACCCAAAATTCTTGGCTGTCGACCATATAAAGCTTCAAACAGAGAACGACCCAAAGCAAAGTGGAAGCTCAAATTGTACCAGAATTCTACCGCGGCCAGCCAGTCCTTCCACTTCCCCGGACAAGAGTGTACAAAGCATCGCAAGAAGGTTTCAAGGCACTGATTAACACACTCTGTCTGGCCGTCTGTCTGCGGATGGTATGATGAACTCATCTTCAGTTCAGTGCCGAACAACTTGAATAAAACTTGCTAGAAATGACTTGTGAACACTGGGTCTCTGTCAGAAATTATCACTGCTGGCAGCCCGTGCAATTTGTAAACTCCATTCAGGAATACTGAAGCAACTGACACTGCTGTATAGGGTTGTGACAGGGGAAGGAAATGGGCATACTGAGTGAATTTGTCAACAACCACTAAAATGCAGCTAGCCTGAGCTGAACGTGGAGGGCCTTCGATGAAGTCCATCGATATTGTTTCCTAGGCCTCAGATGGTACTTGCAGTGGCTGAAGCTTCCTAGGGTATGGAGACCTATCAGGCTTAGCCTGGATGCAAGTCTGACAGTGTCTAACAAACTAATGCACAACAGACTTCATCCCCCTCCAAGCAAATTCTTGCTTCAGTCTGGAGTATGTGACAGGAATGCCAGAGTGGCCTCCTATAGCTAAGCAGTGAAGAGTAGCAATCAACTGGTTGTGCAGATCAGGGTTGAACCCCACCCAAATTCTATTCTTGCATCTCAACAGTCCTTCCTTCAGAGTAAAGTTGGGAACAACATTAGCATCCAAGGATAGTTTGGCTAGCAAGCCCTGAGCATATGCATCATCAATGTAGCTATCCTGAACCTTCTGTAACCACTGGGGAATTGGAGCAGAAATCATACTGAGTTCATCAGCATCGTGAATCCTCCTAGATAGTGCATCTGCAACTCAATTTTTAGACCCTTGTTTATACACAATTTTGTATTGTAACCCAAGCAGTTCAGAGAAAACCTTGTGCTGCCAGACAGTGTGTAGCCTTTGTTCATTGAGCTGGGTCGGGCTCTTATGGTCAGTATGTATGACAAATTCCCCTTGCTGCAAATAGGATCTCCAGTGTTGCACAACCACAAGGATGGCCATATATTCTTTTTCATAAGTGGAAATACCTCTAGATTTGGGACCAAGAGCTTTACTAATGAAAGCTAGAGGGTGACCATCTTGCATTAAAACAGCACCAATACCACAGTCACTGGCATCTGTTTCTATGACAAATGGCTTGTGAAAGTTGGGCAGGGCTAAAAGAAGTGCTGTCACCAGTGCATGCTGTAGAGTGGAAAAAGCCAGATCATGTTCCTAAGTCCAGATGAACAGTGCTCCTTTCTTCAGTAGGTTGGTGAGAGGCCTGCTGATGATCCCATTTTTTTAACAAACTCCCTATAATAACCAGCCATGCCTAGGAAGCTCCTTAACTCTTTCACATTTCTGGGTGTAGGCCAAGAAGAGATAGCAGAGATTTTGTTGCTGTCAGTAGCCACCCTTTGCTGGCTGATGACATGACCCAAATAAGCTATTTGGTTTTGAGCAAACAAGCACTTGGATAGCTTGATCCTCCACTGGTCTGCAGACAGTAGCTCAAAGACCTGGTGAAGATGAGTTAGGGGGTCCTCAAAAGTGGGGTTGTATACCAAGCTATCGTCAAAGAATACAAGGACACATCTCCTGAGTAAGGGGCCCAATGTGGTATTCATTACTTTTTTGAAAAGTGCCAGGTGCTCCAGTCAGTCCAAATGCCATGACACAAAATTCAAACTGACCCAAGTGAGTTTGGAATGCTGTCTTGAATTCTTCACCAGGTTGAAGCAAAATCCGATGGAAGCCTACCCTGAGATCCAAACTTGTGAACCATGCAGCTCCATGCAATTCATCTAACAATTCATCAATTACTGGTACATGGTACTTAAATTTCACAGTCAATCCATTCAGGTGGCGATAATCAACACAAAAGCACCATGTTTCGTCTTTCTTCTTAAATAGCAAGACAGGAGACGAGAAGGTACTTGAACTGTGCTGAATAATACCTTTGGACAACATTTCCTAAATCTGCTGCTCTATCTCATCCTTCATGGCTGATGAGAATCTGTAAGGCCTGACAATCACTGATTGGGCACCAGGAATTAAGGGAATGTTGTGATTGTAGGCTCTGCTAGGGGGTAGGTCCTGAGGCTCTTCAAAGAGATGAGAGAATGAATCCAACAACTATTGTATGGGAGTAGGAACTTCAGTCTGAGCCCAACAAGCAGATTCAACAGATACCATATCAGTAGACAACCAAAATACTTCCACTAAAGAAAACTCAGGCAGCAGAGGTTGAAGACCATGCAACTATACAGGTACTGAATCTTTAGTGATGATAACCCATTTGTTGAGCCAGTCTATCTTCATTGGGCTATGACCTTCAAGCCAGTCCATACCAAGAATCATGTCATAGTAAGGAAGTGGTAGCACTTTCAGGTCTGAATTGAACTGGTGACCTTGGATGGACCATGATATTTGCTTGAATTCAGAAGAGCACTGGATAACATGACCATTAGCAACCTGAACCCTGATAGGTTTAGATAGAGGAGACACCCTAGAAATGGTTGATACAAGCTTGACATTCAGGAAGGAATGTGAACTGCCTGAGTTGACCAAGATTACCACCTCTTGTCCCTGGAGAGCACCTAGGAACTTAAGAGAATTTGATGTAGCCCCCAATGAACAAGATTCTTGAGATAACGGCATATTGATCTGTGCCTCAGTTTCAGACAACTCCCCACCAGAATCAGTCTCCTGATCACCTGCAACAACTCCCAAAGTTCTTGGACTACCTGCAGTTGGATAGTTGGTGCACAACGATGACCATGGACCCATTTTTCTGCACAAAACTTGCACAAACCTCTAGCTCGACGATAGGCTTCCAGAGCAGCAACTTTGGTGTCAGGTTTTTGGAACTTGGGTGGCTCCACGGCTCTTGTCTTGGGTTGATCAATTGAGGCGGCTCCACCCGGTGATTTATCCCGCTTGGGTGGAGGAGGCAAAGGCAAAGGAGTAGCCCTTGGAGCCATCTTCGGATTGAACCACTGATCAGGCCTCCTGGCTTCACTACGGTGAGATGTGGCCGCCTCTTCCTACAACAGAGTGAGCACACATGCAGTATTGAGGTCGACTGGTCTCTGAATCAATATAATAGATTTGATGTCATCTCTTAAACCATCTATGAAGCGGGTTGTATAATAGCGCTGATCGATAATGTGTTCATATGCAACTAACTGGTCGACCAACTCTGTGAACCTATCAATATAATCCTGGACCGAGCTGGTTTGCCTGATATGGAAGAGTTGGCGAATGAGGGACTTATGCTGATCCCGACCAAACCGGTCATGGATCCAACTACAAACTTCAGACCATGAGGCAGAGCGAATTTTACAGTCTACAGACTATAACCAGCGTGCAGCAGCCCCCTCAAAATGCATTGTCGCCACCTTAACCCAAACACTAGACTCGACAGAGTACATATCAAAATAACTTTCACAACGCGACTACCACAGCTTTGGGTTATCACCGTCAAACTTGGGGAAATCTAGCTTAGGAAGACGACCAATAGGAGGCTTAACATTGGGTTGTGGCGATGTGTTGAATTGCAGTGAATTGGACTCAGATAGGGTGTGATAAACTGGGAAATGAAGCGAAGGTTGTGGATCAGGGACCGTACCCTTGACTGGGGTGTGGATTTGGGTGAATACTTTCCCAAAACCACAGTCCCAGATGTTGTTGTCGGCGCGGTGCCCATTAGGGCCATGGCGTGTGCACGTGGAGACGGGGATGCGGACACCGATCCGATGGTAAGAACACCAGACTTGGGGTTGGCCATTGATCTCGTGTCACAGTCGAAGAACGTGTTCAACTTGGAGAGTTCCGGCTTGACGGAGGACAAGGATGATTCCACCTCTGGCTTCCATGCGTTGAAGGTCTTGTCGAGGGATTGCGCAGTCGCCTCCAAGGTTGCGAGCCACGCATCACACTACTGGTCCGCAACGTCAAGGCACGAGTTGTAGGCGGCGAGGCCGCCCTTGATGTAGGTGATCTCGAGCTTGACGCTGGCGATCTCGACGCGGAGTTACTTGGACATCTCCTCAAGGAAGAGCTGGGTCTATCGCACTGAACTGTTCTTCTGGCGGCACGTGTAGTGGATGGGGTCCAGGGCGCAGGATAGTTGATGCTAATACCACTTGTTAGCAACGGGGAGAGGGTCTCTGAAGAAAAAGCAATTAGGAATCAGGGAAGAGAGTTGGACAAAGGATTGGAGCAGTGACGAACAGGTTGTTCTCACTTGAGGAAGAAGAAGATAGTGTCTCTTTGTTTGTTACAAGATTGATCCCTCAGCAGCACCCTCCTTCTCCACCCATATACTGGGATGCAGCCCAGCAACGCACGCACGGGCTAAGCCCACTCCGGCCCAGATACTCTATCGTTCTTCTGCTTCACTCGCTTGCTTCTCCTGTAGAGTCAACAGCACTGACAGCCGTGCGTCGCCTGCTTCGACCAGTACGTTACTGCCTCCATTGGACCCATCCCCCTCCTCCCCTCCTTAGGAGTGTTCTCCTGCCGCTCCTCCGGTGGCGTCGTGCGGCACAGAGAAGTGGTGGGGCAACCAGACCTGCGTCTACACGTACGCGTACGGCGACAGATCGGTGACGACAGGACACCTGTACTTGGACACGTTCACCTTCGCTGGCGCCGGCGAGCACGTGGCGGTGCCCGACTTGGCCTTCGGCTGCGGCTTCTTCAACAACGGGCTTTTCGTGTCCAACGAGACCGGCATCGCCGGCTTCGGCCGCGGCACACTGTCTCTGCCGTCGCAGCTCAAGGTGGACAAACTTCTCCTACTGCTTCACCTCCATGATGGGATCGTCACCCAGCACCGTCCTGCTCGGCCTGCCGGCCAATCTATACAGGAGAAGCGCCCGTGGCAGCGTCGTCCAGACCACCCCACTCATCCGGAACCCTGCCGATGAGACTTCCTATTACCTATCGCTGAAGGGCGTCAGCGTCGGGTCCACCAGGCTGCCGGTGCCGGATTCCACGTTTGCTTTGACCAACGGAACGGGCGGAACTATCATCGATTCCGGCACCGCCCTCACGAGGCTGCCACCCCAGGTTTACGCCTCGTCCTCGACGCGTTCGTCTCCCAGGTGAAGCTGCCAATAGCGTCAGGCAGCAACGCCACGGATGCTGGCCCGCTCTGCTTCACGGTGCCGCCAGGGGCTAAGCCGGACGTCCCGTAGCTAGTGCTGCACTTCGAAGGCGCGACGCTGGACCTGCCGCAGGAGAACTACGTGTTTGAGTACGAAGAGGCAGCAGGTCGCAGCCACGTCTGCCTTGCCATCCTTGAAGGCGGGGAGGTGACCATACTTGGCAACTTCCAGCAGCAGAACATGCACGTCCTCCTCTACGACCTGGCCAACAACAAGTTGTCCTTCGTCCCTGCTCAGTGCGACATGGTTTAGAGTCTGCTTGAGAGACTATCTCATTGACACATTACACGCCGTGTTGTCGTGCGCCCCTTTGTGCTTTTCATTCTCGTTATGCTATATATTTCCAAACTATCCCCTCAAATTTTCGTATATGAATAATGTAACTGGATGCCATGTAAAGGTTATTGCAGAATAACAGGACATCTAATAATCGAGATGCAACATTGAACCGATTCAGCAATTGCTGAAATGTGGAAGGATTAATTGAGCAAATGAACAGAAGGATTAATTTTTTTTTGCGAAGAGACGACTCAATAAATTAAAGTTGGTAGCCCAGCGCTACAAGCCTACAATGAACGGAACGGGTCATCTTTGCGCTGCTCCAAGTTCTGGCAACAACCAACAGGTGGATTCACAAAGATGTTAATTGCTATAATTTTTTTCTAAAATTATGTTCTTTCTGGAACTGATTTACATTTTAATGTTATACCGTTAACAGTTTCATCTACCTAGATGAATCCAGTCTATATATTTTGATGCTATAAGTTTTTACAATGAGTTGTCTTCAATTATACTGAGTTGTCTCTTCGGTTCAAGATTTAGGGTGGCGTTTGGAGCCCGAACATCTTGTGTTCCGACGGAGGTTACGAACATGACTGATATAACAATATAGTCATGATCATCGGCATGTGTACTAGCTGGTGTAGTTGTATGGTGGTGGTCTAGGTTGGGGGTGTGGTAACTGGCCATACAGAGGAAAAACTACATAATATTCAGCTATTTTCAGGTGGCAGGGACAAAATTGATTGTTTTAGGGAAGCAATTCAATCAGATTTTGTTAATTACGATACGGACAAAAAACTGAATGAAATTATACTTCATTTCAGTCAACTTTTAATGTTGGGCAACAAGGGTGAGTGTCATACTACTAACGTAAAAGTGGTAGCAAACAATTACGGCCCTGTTTGGATGTATCCTAGTTTCTTAAAGTTTAGTTTTTAGAGGTAGTTTTTAAAAGCTATTTTCTAAACAAAACTGGTTGAGGGTGTTTGGAGACCACATTCTAAAAATTACGAACCAACTTTTAAAGAACAGTTGTCTCTAAAAATGAGCCCCTGCCCTCCCAACTCTGGTCCGCCCCGTCCGCCGCCAGGCACCACCCCGGCGACAGCGGCCTTCTCGGCCTCCTCCACCTCCAAGCTCTGAGATTCTCGCTCCTCTCCGGGTGCTCCACCTCCTCCCACTCTCAGTTCACCCCTAGCTCCACTCCTTGGATATATCAAGCTTCCATGGGAACTCTTCTCTCTCCTATGAACTCAAGGCGGCGCCACTGGCCTAGATCCGGCCACGAGCTCACCACCCAGGCATTTGGTCACCAGCCACGGTGAGCTAGGTGGGCTCCCAGGCACGCGGTCGCCTCCTAGATGCGACGACGTCGGCTACGGAAGGCCAGGCGTGAGGTCGCTGGCCAAGGAGGGAGCTCCAAAGCCCGATTCAACCCTTGCCTTGGTTCCTTCTTCATCCATGGTTCAAGGAATAGCAAATGTTCCCCGGTCGCCACCGGATTCAGCACCCCTATCTGCCCCGTCGTCGGAGCTGCCCGCCCCAGCCTTTGTCACCGCTGGATCCACCCTCTTCGAGCTCCTCGTGGCTGGAGATTCCCGCCCCGGTTTGCCACTAGCTCTTCCTGTCCCATCCCAGGCCGACATTGGTCGCAAGTCCCCAGTGGCGCCACTTGGTGTCCCGGCTTGCCCCGTCGCCACCGCTTCCCCTCTTGTGAGCCATTCCGCTGCTGGTGCGAGCTCCCCCCCTCCTCAGCCTCTGCATCCCCGCGTCCCTGCGTGCCACACCACCCCAGAACCGCCATCGGATTTACGGGCTGCCACTGTTGGGTCACCAACTCTCCCTCTGCCGGTCATGGATCTGCAGTCCGTCGCCATCGGTTCAACATCTACTCCGCATGCGGCCTTGGATGCACAGGTTGTAGTTGTCGGGTCGTCCCCTTTTGCGGTGGTCATGGAGCTCCGAGCCACCGCTGGGTTCCCGGGTCCTCCCTCGTGGCTGAGGAGCTGCTTGCCACTGACGTTGAGAAATCTACTTCGGTTGAGGTACTCACTCCTGACCTTCAGCTGGATATTGCCGCCCGAGTTGCTCCATCATTTTGACATGGCCGAGAAGAACAATTCGATGTCGATGGAAGAACTTGACCTCATAGAGTTTCTAGTCACTCAAGTTGCTTCATTGAGCTCTTCTCTGCTGTGGAGGTGGCATGCGAGGCTGTTGTTGCTGAGTTGCCGACTTTTCCTCCCGTGGTCATGGATCTACAGTCTGCCATCATTGTTTCGTCAGCTACTCCCCCGTGACCGTGGATGCACCGGTCGCCATCGTCGGGTCATCGATTCCCCTACGATGGCCATGAAGCTACAGGCCACCGGCGTCGGGAGCTCGTTGCCTTGGAGTTGGGTCCGAAGGGAGTCGCACAAGTGTTTTCTTGTCGGAATGACGGACTAGCAGCGAAGTGTCGCAGAGGGACCATCAACCCCAAGCATGGTGGTTTTGAGGTGGTACATGATTCGTCCAAGGTCATGTTCCTTGTGTCCCCTACACGGTGGTGCTTCCTCCGGTCTGCGCTCCGTTGTTACTGTTCCTTTCGGTCGTCTCTCCAGTGTGTCAGGCGGATTCCTCTGGTCTACCTGGTGCAAGATGTAGAGGCTCTTCAAGATCATGTTCGATGTCGCAAGTAGTCAGTTTAGGTCATGTGCTGCGGCCACTTGGGTTCAAGCCAATTTGTCCTTGATCGTGTTTCTAGTTTGTGGTCCCGTGTTGTTGTTCCTATTTCATTTCTTCTTTGTTTTTTCATGTGTGCTTGAGCTAGGTGCTCCATAACTTATCTATTTGTAATTGCTACCTTCTTAATAAAATATGCGCTCAGGTGTGTTCTTGAAAAAAATTGTTTCTAAAAACTATGGGGTGTTTGGAGACCAGTTTCTAAAAAATGGATGATAATCCATGTAATTATCCTTAAGTTTTAAAGGGCAGTGAGTTTTTTCGTCAGATAAAAGTTGGCTTTAGCTAGATATGAGCAGCTAATGGATTTTAAAAAAAACTGGACGCCTAAAGTTTAGAAACTGGAAAAAACTGAATTGTTTGGAGACCTCATAGTTTTTAAAAACCAGTTTCTTAAAAGCTCAGTAGAATTGATTTCAAAGAATCTGATTCAAAGAATGAATGGAATTGATTTCACTTTTAGTACAACTTTATCATGTGGGTCCTTATTCTAGGTAAATCATGAGGAACATAATGAACTACAAAGTATAAAATCCAGATAATACACCTAGACAAAATGATATGTAGTGAGTGCTTATTTGGAGCCACACTTTTTTTCATGGCAACCTGTTGATCTAGATTATCCTGCTTTGAGCAGGCCCTGCCCTTGTCCCTCTCCTCCACGTTCGCTGAGCTCACTTGTGGCTCCAGAACCAACAATCGTCCTGATAGTTACGGCTACTCCTACGGTGATGACTCGTTGACATTCGGCCACCTCGTCGCCGACACATTCGAGTTTGATGGGGGCGCGGCCACGCTAGCCTTCGAATGTGGCTTCAATAACACTGGAAATTTCAGGTCCAACGAGGCCAGCATCGTCGGGTTTGGTCTTTGGATGCGACGCCCTGTCTCTGTCATCTGGTCGACAACTTCTATTGCTTCACCTCCATTACGGGAGTCGCCCAACACTGTCCAGCTTGGCCTTCTAGTGGACCTCCTCGAAAGCGACCCTAGCACCGTCAAGACTCAAGACCACCCCGCTCAGCCAAATCACTACTACCTATCACTGAAGGGAATCACCGTCGGGTCGACGAGGCTGCCCATCCCTGAGTCAATGTTCACGCCGACAAAGAACAGGGCAAGCAGAACCATCAACTCCGGCATGGGCATAAACATGTTTCCCCAGAACATCTACAATATCATGCATGATGCATTCATTGGACAGTCAATCTCCCCGTGCAAGGGGTGGAGAAGGGATGCAGATCAGCCCCACCACCATGGACAAGGAAGTGCAAGAACA
>VSTD030000404.1:0-16345 GCA_008808055.3 Sporobolus alterniflorus | reverse complement strand
GGGAATAGGTACTTAGTTTATTTCATACCGTATAAGAGTTGGCCACTTAAGCATATTGCTCCCACTCTCACAAGCACACCACTGTAGCAAACTGGGCAAGAAGTGTTCTAAACTTAACTAGGAGTAACTAGGAGTATTGTGATTCCATCCAGTTGACATGCATACACCATTTCACAAAATTATAGAAGATATCAAATTTCCAAAAGTGATAATTGCTAAGCAAGTGCCTGGAAAAATCTGAAAACTAAACAACTAGGGAACTTGAGATTATTGCCACAAACTCATCAGGATTCAAACCTGGACAAGGAGTGCTCCCAAGTGATACAAAAACCTTGCACTACAATATGGGTCACATGCACAATATAACTCCCAATATTCGAGGAGATATGACATTCCAAAGATAGCTAATCAGTTAAGCAAGAACTCTAAAACTGCCCGTCTGGAAATCGATTCATAGAGCTCTATTTGGTCACTTGAAACAAATACTGGCCCAGCCTACAATTTTTTCAAATTTTTACACTTGTATAAAAAGTTATGAGGAACACTTTATCTTTTGGGAGTGCAGTCTAATTCGATTCGAATTAATTCTAAAAAATCACAGACTAAGCTTAATGGTCCACACTATACAGAACTTGAAACTTCAAATTGAAATCCCGGTTTTGAATTCCAACAACTCTTAGTGTCTCTTAAACATGTGGTCAACTTAGTCATGCAGATTAGAGACAGGGGGTGTTAGAGCCCTCCCCCTAAAACAAAATCTCATCTCAAGATTTGAAAGGAGAAAAGGTCCTAAAGGGACATCGAACAATCACACGTTCCTTCCCTATGGTAGCTCAGTCCGGATGGTGAGAACGGAGAAAATATTCACTTTCCCATGTCGCTTTTTCGTCAGAGTGGTTGCTCCATTGTATCTTGAAGAACTTGCTTGTCTTACATCTTGTGACACAATCCTTCTGATCCAAGATTTTGATTGGGTGTTTGGGGTATGACAAATCAGGCTCGAGCGGTGTCACTTCAGGCAACATGACGTCCACGGGTGTCTTTAAGAATTTCTTCAATTGCGACACGTGTGAAGATGTTGTGAACTCCTGCTAAGGATGGTGGTAAGTCCAGCTTGTAAGCCACAGTTCCACACTTCTCGAGGATGGGAAATAGTATGATGTAGCGAGGCGCTAACTTTCCTTTTACCCCTCAAACCTCTTCACGCCTTTCATCGGCGAGACTCTTAAGTACACATGATTTCCAACTTCGAATGCCAATGGTTGATGCCTCTTGTTTGCATAAGTCTCTTGGCGTGATTTTGTGGCTTTCAAATTATCTTGGATATGGTGAACGGTCACTTCAGCTTCTTCGATGATGTCGGGTCCGAATACCACTTTCTCTCCTGGCTCAATCCAATTGAGCGGTGTACGACACCGTCATCCATAGAGAACCACAAAAAGGGTCATCTTCAAGGTATCTTGATAGCTGTTGTTGTTTGAGAACTCAACCCAGGGTGTGTTCTGATCCCAGCTTCCTTGATGTTCAAAAACATAGGCTCTAAGCATATCTTCAAGTATTTTGTTGACTCGCTCAGTTTGGCCATCCATCTGTGGATGATAGGCAGAACTATGGATCAAGTGAGTCCTGAGGGACGTGTGCAGTTGCTCCCAAAAGCGAGCAATGAACTGTGAACCTCGGTCGTGGATTATCGTCCTTAGAACTTCGTGTAAGCACAACATGCGAGATATGTAGATTTCCACATACTTTTGCACTTTGTAGTTGGTGTTCACGGGCATGAAGTGGGAAGATTTGGACAGTCAGTCTATGATCACCCAAATCAAATCATACTTGTGGGCTGTCATTGGTAAACTCATAATAAAGTCCATGCTTATATCGTCCCACTTCCATTCTGGAATACATAGTGGTTGTAGCAGCTCTCCAGGCTTCATATAGTCAGCCTTGACCTTTCGGCAGGTGTCACACTCAGAAACATAGCGAGCTGCCTCGTGCTTCATTCGTGTCTACCAAAACTGCTATCTCAACTCATGATACATCTTAGTGCTTCCAGGATGAATGGAGTATCTCGACATATGGGCTTCGTCCAAGATTTTCTTCTTCAGCACTTCTTTATGAGGTACAACTAGTATTTCCTTAAATCATAAGGTTCGTTCCGCATCCTCGTGGAAACAAGCGACCTTTGGGTCACCTTCATGCATTCTGTTCTTATCATGACCCATGCCTTCATCATTCTTTTGCATTGCTTTTATCTCATCCCTCAAGGTAGGTATGAGGGTGATGTCGAACAAGGATAGGTCAGGTAATAGTCAGGTGCTGGACTCTTCTCCAGTCAAGCATACAGCTGGTAAGTAGTTGCAGTGGGCCTTGAGACTCAATGCGTCTGCAATGACATTTGCCTTTCCCGGGTGATAGTGAACTTCTAGCTCATAGTCCTTGATCAACTCGAGCCATCTTCGTTGCCTCATGTTCAGGTCTAGTTGAGTGAAAATGTACTTAAGCTCTTGTGATCTGTATAGATATGAACCACATTCCCATGTACATAGTGACACCACGTCGGTAATGCCATCACTACTGCCGCTAACTCCAGATCATGAGTAGGGCAGTGTTCTTCATGGCACCTTAGATGTCGCGAGGAATACGATATCACTCGGCCTTCTTGCACTAAGACAGCCCTAAATCAGTGCCAGATGAATCACAATAGACATTGAACGGCTTATTGGTATCAGGCTGAGCTAACACAGGCGATATAGTCAATAATTTCTTCAAATTTTTGAAAGCTTCATCACAAGCGTCACTCCAGTCATACTTGTTTCCCTTCTTCAATAATTCAATCTTGGAGAAGTTTGGAATGAACTGTCGATAATAGCTAGGCAACCAAGGAAACTTCGTATCTCGGGCACAGAGGTTGGCGGCTTCCAATGCAAGACTTCTTTCACCTTACTGGGGTCTACTGTAATTCCTTCAGGTGAAACCACATGACCTAGGAATGGTACTTCTTTGATCCAAAACTCACACTTGTCGAACTTGGCATACAACTAGTGCTCTCATAGTTGTTGAAGTACAATTCGGAGGCATTCTTCATATTCTTCCATACTCCTTGAATATATAAGAAAGGCATAAATGAATACCACGACAAACTTGTTCAGCTCCGGCATGAAGACGGAGTTCATGAGATACATGAAGTGTGACGGTGCATTCATCGATTTAAAAGACATGACGAGATATTCAAAGAGACCATATCTTGTGGTGAAGGTTGTCTTGGGTTTGTCTTCGGCATGAACCCTGATTTGATGATAGCTGGAGTGGAGATCAATCTTAGAGAACACTTGTGCTCCTGCTAATTGATCAAACATAATGTCGATGCGTGGAAGTGGATACTTGTTCTTGATTGTACCTGCATCTAGCGGGCGGTAATCCACACAGAGATGCAACTCTTTGTCCTTCTTATCCACAAACAATGCTAAACAGCCCCAAGGCGATGTACTTGGGTGGATATAGCCTTTGTCAAGCAAACCTTGCAGTTGAATCTGTCGAAGTGGTTTTATGACACTTCCACCGGTGCTGCTACAAGAGCAGCCCGCTATGGTTCTTTTGTGGGAAAGTGCTTTAGCCTCTTGGTCGTTGACTATGGATGAACATGGTGGACACCAAGATTTACGTGGTCCGGGCCGCTGAAGCATAATACTCTACATCCATAGGAGAACTGAGTTGTATTGCACAAGACTGCCCTGCCTGAGCCTTTTCTTTTTTTTCGACACCTGTGAAGTGGCACCTGCCCGAGCCTTTTATATCTCAAGGTCAGGTAGTTACAATGAGTCCCGAGGCCCGACAGGTGGCCTCGGGGCAGGTCAAACCCTATGCTGTAGGTCACAACGGATAGGAGTAGCAAATGATGTCTTCAGCAGTGTGGGCATGCCTAGTCTTGTCGCCTGCCACCTTGCACTATGTCAGTGGTACGGCGTGGTGCCATTACATCACTAGGCACGTAGCGGTGCCTAACAGGTGGCCCCTGGCACTAGCACCAGGCTACAGTTGCATCGTAGCTGCCTGCCTGACCGCACTACCGGCCCAGAATTGTTGAACCACTCAACACTGTGGCAAACCACTGTGACTGGGTTGCTGGTTTGCTGTGCTGGCCCAACCCTGCAACCTGCCTGCCCACACGTCTCATCGGCATTTAATGGACCACCTGCTGCATGCCATGCAAATGCATGGAGCAGCCCTTGTTGCATAGTGCCTTGGCAGATATGCGCGCACGTGCCCCGATGAAGATCATGATGGCTGGGTTGCCAGGGAATATTTGTTTAATTGCTTACAGCTTGTAGAGCCCATCCATGGGACATGTGGCAGCTCCACAGCTGCCCTAAGCCAGAAGGTAGGTGCTAGAGCCCAAGCAACATGTGGCGGCCCCAGAACTGCCTTGAGCCGGGAGGCGGGAGCCAGAGCCGTGGGGACACGTGGCGGCCCCGGAACTGCCCCGAGCCAGGAGGCAGGAGCCAGAGCCACGGGGACACAGGGTGCCCCTAGAGCTACCCTGAGCCAAGAGGTGAGCACCGGTGCCACAGGGACACACGGCGGCCCCAGAGCTGTCCTGCCTTTTGTCTTGACTTGGAGCTTATACGCGGGGGTACCCGGTCCTCAGGGTACTGACAGTGGCCCCTAGGCCCACCGCGGGAGAGGCTACGAACCCACGGGTGGGGCCAACTTCCTTTCCCATGTAGCCTTTCTGAGTCTTGTATGTTTGGATTTTGAAGTGATGGTGCAGCATGGTTGATACATGGCGACACACGATTTGCGTGGGACGATGCGATGTTCGGCGTGGAACCGTCACATGCTGCAGTTCCCCATGTGCAGCTATTGCGCAGGAGAAGTCGCAGGGCCTGAGGCAACCATGACCATGATTACCGAACTGACGGAGTGCCACACATTTGGGATGTGCAAGGCATTCCGTTTCTGTGCCGCTGCACCACCATTTCACCGTCCAGCGCTAACTGAGAAGCGGGACCTGGGCCCCCTTGTCAGTGCCTAGGTATGACGAGCGTGCGGTGTGGGCATGAAGTGCCACCCTCGATGAGCTGCTGCTTGTAGGGGAGGATAAACAGGGGATGGAACTGAGCGTATGGATCCATACACCCATTCTCCTACCTTTTGCGCCCATCTCCTTTGTCTCTTGCACTTCATGGCTCTTTCAGAACCTTCGACCACCATCCACCGCCATGGCCGCTGAGCATCCTCCCTCGCAGTTCAAGACAATGGGCTCCCTGGCAAGGCTACGGTGACTGATGGGGTGGTGGGCGCCCGGTCTCACACCCAAGCTGAGGAATGGGGCTGCATCACTGGCCAACATGAGGCCGGGTGACTTTGTCTTCTTTGCGGCATATGCCCTAGCCGGGCTGGTGCCGCCATTGTCTTCCTTCTTCCTCACGCTGCTGGAGTACTATGGGCTCCAGCTACAGCACCTCTCTCCCAACTCCATCACTCTGGTGGCCATCTTTGTCCACCTCTGCGAGATGTACATGGGGATGTGACCATCGATGCTGCTGTTCCGGAGCTTCTTTGTGCTAGAGGCTGTGAGCCAGCAGCCACCGCTCATTGGTGGCTACTACTTCCAACGCCGGATACAGGGCCATGCCGCTACATCACGCCTATTTCCCCTGGTAGGTGGGAGCAATGGAGAGAAGACTGGGTGCTGGTGCAGGCGGACGTCCATGACCGGCTTGCACTCCCCGTCGGTGGCCCGACCCTCGATGTCACACAGTGGGTGAAAGACCCCAGTCTGGAGCTTGGTTACGACCTCATGCTGGATCAGATCTAGTACCTAGCAGAGAATAGCCTGACCTCACTAACGGTGCTGCACGATTTTCTGTCAAAGCACCTCACGCTCTCCAGGACCGGTCCCACCGACCTGCATGGATGTACACTGGGGTGAATAGCATCATGCGACTAGATCGTGGGCCTAGGTCTAGCCTAGATGAGGTCCTGCTGGCCGCATGCTTGAAGGCACTCACCACGGACCAGTTCTCGGCTGAGCTCATGGTGCCGACAGCGGTCTGCGAGACCATCTGTGTGAACTAGGCGGCGAGGACAGCGCTGTTGGCAATGAAGCCCACGCTGGACGACATTGACATCACTCTAGTGCGGAGGGGCAACCAGTCCCACATCATGGTCATCCTTGGGCCCGGTGGTCCGGTCGGCACCGCTGGTGGTCACAGCCGTGGCTGCGGTCCATCAGCTGGTCATGGAGGCATCCCGGTTGGCAGCAATCCGGTAGGTAGCCGCAGCGGCCCCCTGGTGGGCGGTTAAGGAGGTAGCTTCGCTAGTGGTTTCAGCCCCGCTCTAGCCCCTGGCAAGGGTGAACAGGTGCAGATCGTTCTTGATGACGATGAGGTATTGTCCGACGAGGATGAGCCTCTGCAGAAGCGGCTGCGGCAGCTTTCTAGCGCTGGGCCGAGCTCTGCAGCGCTCGCTGGGGTGGCCGTGATGACAGTCGTGGCTGACAAGTAGGTCATGGATAGGAGGGTCATGGAAGAGGCCATGGTAAAGAGGGCTGTGGAAGAGGTCACAGTGAAGGCGGAAGCTGATGAGGAGGTCACCGGCAAAACTGCGGATGAGGCCGTAGGAGCTACCGGGGACTCACCAACTCCCGGCAAGGCGCCCTTAGTGGCTGGAACCAAGAGGGTGGTGGCTCCAAGCGACATCACCCCACCAGCCAAACGTCCCTACAGGGCTACCGGGGTCTCACCAATTCCCTGATTACATCTCCTTTTTGCCCAGCTCCTCTTCCTCCAGCGTAGCCACCACGATGGGCACAACTGCTTCTGCCGCAGAAGCGACTGTTGGGGTGACGCTAGGGCCAACTCCTGATGGCGAGCCCCAGACCCCCGAAGGAGTCCCTAATGACGTGCTGGAGGAGTCAGAGGAGGAGTTGGAGGTGGCACCAGAGTCGGTGCCAGAGGTGGTACGAGAGGAGGCTCCAGCGGAGGGGGCCATGATCGCCATCTGCACAGTGGTGGCTCCTCCACCATCGCATGGTGCCCGAGCACCATTTTTCTCTATGCCCCGCACAGTCGTGGCCTCAGGGGCTGCCACCAGCACGGGAATGGAGGTGGTCCTATGGCATCACACCCCTTACGTGCCGGATGACATCTCGCTGGGTGAAGCCATGAGCACGGCTGACTAGGCCTTGTCTCAGGAGCAGCGCATCCTGCACCGCGAAGGTGAGGTCCTTGCTGATGAGCGCCAGCGCCTCCAGCTGTGGGCAAGCATGCTCAAGAGGATGATGGTGTTCGAGAGGGCGGTGGCGCGGGCCGGGTAGCATGGTCTCGAGCTGCAGGTGGATGCCATCGCCCAGCGTGATGTTAACTCCCGCGGGCCCATGCTGATGCACAGGAGCTGTACGCATCGGCCAAGGCACGTCCTAGCGCCATCATCAAGTAGGAGGAGGACCTTGCTGTGAGCGCATGCCAGGTCAACCAGCAGGCATGGGAGGTGGAAGAGCTACTGCAGGAGTGAGAGGGGTAGCTGCAGGGGAGGGAGGAGTTGGACGATATCACCCTCTGCTGTGAGCTCGAGGTCCTGAGCACCCGTGAGACTAGCCTCGATGGTCGTGAGGCGGACCTCGAGTGGGAGAGGAAAGCTTTGGAGGATGCCCGTGCCCAGATCTTGGCCCACAGGCTCGACGCGGATTGCCAGGAGACCGGGCTGAGGGACCAGGAGGCCAGACTGGTGGCCCAAGAGTGGCAGCTCATGGAGCACCAGATGCAGAAGCTGGCCATCATGCAGAAGGGACTGGAGGACCTCCAGGCCTCCCAAGCTGGTGATGGATAGTGTGTCTGGAGCTTCCTGGGCCAGGAAGACACTGCTCTGGCATCCTTTGGCCTCAGCCCTATCTGGGGAGGGGATGCGGCACCTGAAGCCGATGTTGTACTTCCTCTTCTTGACTCAGTCGGGAGGAAAATATCCTAGCTAGAGGAGGCTGTTGGCAACCGCCTGGAGGAGGAAGGCCATGCTTTGGCACAGACAGTGGCTGACCACATGCTGATGTGCTTCCGGAGCTGTGACCCCACCATCTCCCTAGAGCCTGTGGTGCAAGGGCCAGTCGAAGGGTCTGTGGAGGCTGCTAGGGACAGCGTTGAGGATGCTGCCCATGCCATAGCGGAGCGGTTCGAGTGTGAGCCCAAGGACGCATAGTCCTTTCATCCTATTGCTACTTTTTCTCTTCTTTTTGTTATTTCAATAATTAATGGCATACCACGGTTTGTTGATTTGGACTTGAACTTCTGTAGTGGTAATATGATTCTCGGGATCTTGGCACCGCAAGGACCCGATTTTTTTTGCCAAAACTCTTACATTGCTTGTAGTGGCAATGTTTACCATGGTGCCCCCCTCGGTAGGTGCCGCTAGAAAAATTCTGGGGGTAGGTACCGAGTTACCCAAACGTCAACGGTGGGTCCCATGGGGGGTGCTGGCGGCAGGTCCAGCAGTGGCCACCCGTGAAGTTGAAGACGTTGATGTTGGCCCCCAGGGGGTGCTGGCGGCATGTCTGGCACCTGCCACCACCAAAGTAGAAGATGTTGATGGAAGGCCCCTAGGGGGTGTTGGCGGTAGGTGCGGCAGTGGCCACCACCAAAGTTGAAGACGTCGATGGCGGGCCCCCTTGGGGGTGCTAGCGATGGGTTCGGCAGCGGCCACCACCGAAGTTGAAGACGTCGATGGCGGGCCCCCTGGAGGTGCTGGTGACATGTCCGGTAGTGGCCACCACCAAAGTTGAAGACGTCGATGGCGGGGCCCCTGGGGGGTGCTGGTGGTAGGGCCGGCAGTGGCCATCACCGAAGTTGAGGACATCGATGGCAGGCCCCGTGTCCTCCATGGCGATATGAAGTGAATTCTGTAAGAAAGATGTTGGTAGTAACAAGTGACCCAGGGGGGTGCTGGCCTAGAGCTCCTGCTGCTTGCGCCGATCCACAGGACCCACTCACAATTACAGGCCTTGGGCAATTCAGTGCAGCACTAGTCAGGGAGGTGAACAAAGCGTTGGTCAGAGGTGTCCACTCGGGCCCGCAGCCACCAATCCGATAGCGTCAAGGGAGCAAAGCACACATGCATAGGGTTCAAAACCAAGCTAAGCAGGCTGTGAGCTCTGGACTCACCCTAGCAATGGTTGTGAAGAGGGGTGACCTTCAAGTAACACTGAGCCTGGACCAAAACAAAATTCACCACACCCCGGACTGTGTGCAGGTACCTCAACGGAGCCTGTCACCAAATGGAAGACAGAAATCTAGGTAGGAGCAATAGGGCAAGGTAAAAGCATGAAAAAGTGCAAAGAGGTGCAGCAAGTGATTTATGAATAAATATGCACACAGAGCAAGAAAAAATAATTCCCATATAATTATTTAGCATAGGAGAAGACATACCTGTACATGGGAGTAGCGACCCACTTAGGATGGCAGTGGGAAGTAGGTCCCACCGGAGCTTGGCTGATCCCAGCATTGCTTCCAGGCACTATGGCAATACAGGGGAATGAGCGGCCTCGCTACTGCATTAAGTAAAAAACTTACGGAGGTGCTCTATATTCCATGGGCATGGCACTAGTTCTCCCACCTCCATAGCCAACTTGGGTTACCCAGAAGGGACCTTCCCAACAGGGGGAAAGCTTGTTCATGCCCTCCTGGTTAAGCACCAGTCAGAGGACCAGATCGTCCACTTGGAGCTCTCTGTTCCGCATGAACCACTGGTGGTAGCGCCTGAGCACCTGCCGGTAGCATGCATTTTTAATAGCAGATTGCCATCTTCACTCGTCGACTAGGTCAATATCCTCACGCTAGAGCTGGTCCTACATGACTTCACCGTTTGTCTTGACACGCAGAGAGCCATGGTGACTTCCGGGGAAAGGACGGCCTCAGCCCCATACACCATGAAGAAAGATGTCTCTCTCGTGGCTCGACTGGGTGATGTCCGGTTGCCCCAAAGTGTGCACAGAAGCTCATCAATCCACTTCTTGCCATGATTCTTCAAGCCGTCATAGGTGTGGGTCTTAAGGCCCTTGAGTATTTCTACGTTGGCACGCTCCACCTATCCATTGCTTTCTGGATGAGCAACAGAGGCATAGCAAATCTGGATGCCAAGATCTTCGCAGTACCCTTGCAAGGCACCACTAGTAAATTGGGACCCATTGTCGATGATGATCCTGTCTGGGACCCCGAATCTACATATGATGGACTTGATGAATTTTACTATGGATTGCTTGTTGATTTTGACCACTGGGGTTGCTTCTGGCCACTTGGTGAACTTGTTGATGGCAACATAGAGGAGTCGGCACCCTCCGACAGCGTGGGGAAATGGCCCCACGATGTCCAGCCCGCACACAGCGAAGGGCCATGAGGGCTGGATCATTTGCAACGTCTATGCCAGCATGTGGATCTACTTGACATGGAACTGACATGCCTTGCTGGTCTTTACCAGCTCGACTGCATCCTGGAGAGCTGTAGGCTAGTAAAATCTGTCCCAAAAGGCTTTACCGACCAACGTGCAGGAAGATGCATGGTTCCCACACTCACCTCCATGAACTTTTGCGACCAGCTCACAACCTTCCTCCTGGGTAATACACCACATTGGGACACCAATGGTGCCATGTTGATAAAGAACCCCTTCTACCAGCATCTATCTCTTAGCCAAATGGGCAATCCCATCAGCAGAAGCCACGTCGTCTGGAAGGATGTTGTCTTTCATGTAGGTTTGGATCTCTGTGATCCATGTATCGGGACCCTTGACGGGCTCCATGGTACCAGGACCATCAGCACCGCCAGCATCGAGGTGCTGGTCTCACCCCCTTCACTTGGGTTGGCTATCCAAGCTGTAGGTTGCCGTAGTCGTCTTTCCAACACTCCATCCAGAACCGGAGCCAAAGTGGAGGCCTTAGCCGACAGGTCATTAGCCACTGTATTTTCTGCATGGGGAATGTGATGCAGGTCCAGGACCTCAAAGTCCTTTCCTAGCTTGCACGTGTGGAGCAGATAGGCAGTCAGCTATGGGTCATTGCAGGAGCAATATCCCTTGACTTGCTTGATGATGAGCTGGGAGTCTTCATTCACAAAGAGCTGTTGAACCCCCAGCGACAAGGCTGTACTCAACCCAAAGAGCAGGGCTTCGTACTCTGCTATGTTGTTGGTTGCTTTGAAGTCCAGGTGCACCATATACTTGAACTGGTCCCCATGTGGGGCGAGGAGCAGTACCCCCGCACTGGCCCCCTGCTTACGCGAGGAGCCGTCAAAGAAGAGAGTCCAGTGGGGTCCTGTGAAGACCGGAGCTCTGGGCTCTGGCTCACTGTCATCTGACCCCCTGGGAGGCTTGCTGATGGTGTCCAGTCGACTATTAAGTCGGCCAACACCTGGCTCTTGACCGCATGGCGCGGTATGAAATCCAGCTCAAACTTAGCCAACTGTGCCATCTTAGCTCTCCTGCTACATCTTTTAGTGGAATTGTTCTATGAGCTTGTTGATCTCCTGACACTTTGACATGCTATGGCGCATGGAGTTGTGCACCAGGCACTTCGTGCCGTCGTTGTCACTATTGGATGGCTGACGGGGGCGTTTGTTACCTTTCGGCCTGCCATGGCCCCCACCCGCCGATGCAGCGGCGGTAGTGGGTGCTCCGGCTAGCGGCTGGTTGCCGCCAGCCTTCATCTTCCTGTTCTTGTTGTTGTTGCCGCCACCATGGTCATGTGCCCTAGTGTTGGGCTTGCTCTCCCCCTTTGCCACCTGGGCAACTAGGGAGTGCTAGGTGTGGCCCTCTGTAGCCTTGGCGCACTGGTCCACCAGGTCAAAGAGCGCAGAAACATCCTAGATGTCGTGGGTGGTGAGCTTCTCTAGCACCTTCTCATCCCTTACTCCCTGGTGAAATGAAACCACCACAGAAGCATTGGAGATACGGGGAATGGTATTGTGAACCTGAGAGAACCGCTAGATGAAGGTCTGTAGGGATTCCCATGAGCGTTGCTAGATGGCGTGCAGGTCGGTCTCATTGCCCGGCCGGGCATAAGCACTCTCAAAGTTGGCCGTGAACTGGTGGCACAGCTCTGACTAGGAGTCGAGGGTCCCCTCGGGGAGATTCATGAGCCAAGACCTGGCCGTCCTTATCATGTCTATAGGGAAGTAGTTGGCTATGATGGCCTCATTCTGCCCTACAGCGAGGCTGGAGGTGGCGTAGATCTACAGAAACTCGATGGGGTTAACCATCCCATCGTGCTTCTCTGGTAGGTGGGGCCAGAAATTGCACGGCCAGACCACCATACGCAGGTGTGGGGCCAACGCCATGCACCCCCTCGAAACTCCCGAGAGTGAGGGGGAGTGGTGCATGTGTGACTAGGCGTCCACCCACTGGTGCGCTCAGGTTGAAGTCTTTCTCGAGGTTGCGACCCTCGATATCTTGACGCCTCTCACAGTGGTGCCCGATGGCAGTGCGGCCGTCTTCCCTACCTCGATGATGGTTGATTTCCTCCCTTAGGTCTGTCATCGTGTTGCTGGCCATCGGAGCACGATCCTGTGCCAGAGGGCGCACACTTGGCAGCATTGGGGGTGCGTGCGCCACGGATGGTGCATGTGCCACTGATGGAAAACACGACTGCTACACAGATGGCTGGCACCGCCTCTCACGGTGCGGCGAGTTGATGGCAGTGACGATGAGCTAGTCGACGTTATGACGCCACTGCTTGGCTGCTGAGGGCGACGCCTCGGACGGAGGCAGGTTGTTGAGCAGCTAGCGTGCTGCTAGCAACATGGTGTCGAGGCCCATTGCTGCTGATGGAGAAGCGGTCATGCCAGCGGTGCTCTGGGGCTGGCTCTTGAGCACGACTGTCATGGCATCTGTGCGGCCTCCCGTCCATCGTGACTGACCCGTTCTGGACTGGGAAGTAGTCTCCCGCTCAGACTCCCTCTCGCGGTGAGAGGGGTGAGAGGAGGCTGCCACGGAGTGAACGTCCACTATGGCTATGAAGCTAGAAACCAAGAACAGTGGCAAGAACCACGAGCTAATAGCTTTCCCACTACCTGGTGCACTAAATGTCGAAGTGGTTTTATGACATTTCCACTGGTGCTGCTATAGGAGCAGCCCACTGTGGTTCTTTTGTAGGGAATGGCTTTAGCCTCTTGGTCGTTGTCTATGGAAGAACACGGTGGACACCAAGATTTACGTGGTTTGTGCCGATGGAGCGTAATACCCTATGTCCATAGGAGCACTGAGTTGTATTGCACAAGCCTGCCCTGCCTGAGCCTTTTCTTTTCTTCTGACCCCTGTGAAGTGGCGCCTGTCTGAGCCTTTTATAGCTCAAGGTCGGGTAGTTATAATGAGTTCCGAGGCCCGACAGGTAGCCTCGGGGCTGGTCAAACCCTATACTGTAGGGCACAATGGCGAGGAGTAGCAAATGATGTCTTCAGCAGTGTGGGCATGCCTGGTCTTGTCGCCTGCCAACCTACACTCGGTCAGTGGTATGACATGGTGCTGTTGCGTCACTAGGCCCATAGTGGTACCTGACAAGTGGCCCACGGCACTGGCACTGGGCTATAGTTGCACCGTAGCTGCCTGCCTGACCATACTGTTGGCCTAGAGTTGTTGAACCACTAAGCACTGTGGCAAACCACTGTGACCAGGCTACAGGTCGGCTGTGCTAGCCCTGCCCTACAACCTGCCTGCCCACATGACTTGTCAGCATTTAATGGACCATCTGCTGCACGCCTTGCAAACATGCGGAGCAGCCCTTGTCGCGTAGTGCCTTAACAAATACGCACGCATGCGCCCTGATGAAGATCATGATGGCCGGGTCACCAGGGAATATTTGTTTAATTGCTTAGACCTTGTAGAGCCCATCCACGGGACAAGTGGCAGCTCTGGAGCTGCCCTGAGCCAGAAGGCTGGTGCTGGAGCCCAAGTGACACGTGGTGGCCCCGGAGCTACCCTGAGTCGAGAGGCGGGAGCCGGAGCCACGGGGACACATGGCGGCCCAAGAGCTGCCCCGAGCTAGAGCCATGGGGACACACGGTGCCCCCAGAGCTACCCTGAGTCGGGACGTGGGCATCTGAGCCGCGGGGACATGCGGTGGCCCTGGAGCCGCCCTGCTTTTTGTCTTGACTTGGAGCTTGTACATGAGGGTACCCGGTCCTCAGGGTACTGACAAAATCTTCAACTCTTTTAATTCTACCGGTGATGTCTTATACGGGGCCTTGGCTATAGGAGTGGTACCAAATTGTAACTCAATCTTGAACGCGATTGCCCTTTCAGGTGGCATTCTAGGCAGATCATAGGGAACATGTCTGGAAATTCACGGACGACATGGATATCTTCAAGCTTCAGCTCAATCACATGATGTAAGGATGCCTTGATGCGAGAGATCGCCGGAAGGTGGAGGATGACTTTAGCATACATGGGTGAGTCCAAATGAACCAATCAGCCTAATATGTCTAAGACTGCCCTGTGCAACTTCATCCAAGTCATCCCTAAGATAACATCTATACCTTGACCATTCAGTATAATGAGGTTGGTGCTAAATATCCTCTCGGACAACTGAAGTAGAACCTCTTGGACTATTCTGTCGGCATCCACTCGGCCTCCGGGGCTACTAATCACATATGGCACTCCCATGGCCACAAGTGACAACTTTGGTTTCTTAGCACAGGTGGAGCTCATAAAGTCATGTGATGCTCCAGAATCGAACAGAATAATAATGTGATGCTTGTTGAGGAAGAACATACCCACTAGTACTTCTTCTCTCATGGGAATCTTCTCCACTGTGGTGTAGTTGGCACGGCCAGTCCATGGTGTAGGACCCCTTTGTGGGCCCTTCTAATGATTGACCATAGTTGCCGTAGATCGAGATAAATTGCTTTTCTTTGTCATGACGCACTCGCGGGAGAAATGTCCCAACTTCTCATAGTTGAAGCACAGAAAGTTGCGGTTGGGAGCTTGCTATGGTGGCCTGACTGCACCCGGCTGTGGCAGTGGGGTAGGAGCACGATTGAACTATTGCTGCTACTGCTGTTGTGGCTGTTGCTGTTGAAATTGCCGTGGTTGGAATTGTGGGCGATTGCCCCAGTTCTATTGCTGTTGCGGTAGGCGCAGCTGACCTCCAGGTGGGGTATACACCATGTGTTACTTGGGAGGAGCACCGGTAGAACAACCACTGCCATTGGATCCAGGCATCATCTTGTTTCTCTTTTTCTCATCGGCCTCAACAACGGCCTTCATTAGCCTCTCTTGATCAATGGTGGCACTCACCAATTCATTGTAGGAGAGGTTGGGACAAAGAACCGAATGTTCTTGCAGGTGGACGGTTAGCCCTTCACGGTAGAGATTAGCTTTCTTCTCATCCATGTGGACGACATGCCTTGTGTAGTCGAATACACTACGATTCCCTTGCTCAGGGTCTAGAAATTCCTTCAACATGGTGCGGAGCATACCCTCAGATAGGTGATGTGCGTGGAAAGCAGTATGAAACTCGTCCCATGGGACATGGTGATCAGCAGGTAGGGTGGCGATGTAGTATGCCCACCAGGCTCCAGCTGAGCCTCAAAATTGCTGTGCTGCATACAGAGTCTTCTGATACTCTATACAGTGCAGTAGCCCAAACTTGGACTCTGTGGTGTGGAGCCAACTGTCTACCTCTAAGGGGTCAGTCACACCGGCAAACACTGGCGGGTGAGTTGTTGAAAAATCTGAGTATGAAGAATCCCTCTCCTGATGTCAAGGTTGCCGATATTCAGCCCCACGATGCTCGTCATTCGCAACTAGCCTCCTCATCAGGTCATTCTGAGTGGCCAGTAGTTGCTCTAGGCTGACGGGCGGTCGAGGTGGGGTCACATGAAACAAATACTTTCTGAGCTCAAGAATTTTTGCAAATTTGCAAAGTTGTAGAACAAGTTATGGGGAACACTTTATCTTTTGGGAGTGTGGTCTAATTCGATTCCAATTAATTCTAAAAAATCACATACTGAGATTAATGGTCCACACTATATAGAACTTAAAGCATTGAATTTAAATCCCGGTTTTGAATTCCAACAACTCTTACTGTCTCTTAAACATGTGATCAACTTAGTCATGAGGATTAGAGACACGGGTGTCACAGCCTTGCCGTAAAATGGGCTTTGCTGCACCATGTTGATAAGAGCTGGTTTAAGTTCGAAACTGCCATCTCTAATGTTGGTCTCTGGACCAGTCCTGATGTTGGCACTAGACGGAGTTGAGAAATCATTGATGCACCTCCGGGCAGCCATCAGTGCGGGTTCGTGTGGTGGTGGTGATCACTAAAATTTGTCAACAATCTCTCAAATGTGGGATCCGGAAGAACCTGGTGAAGAAG
>VSTD030000403.1:0-16361 GCA_008808055.3 Sporobolus alterniflorus | reverse complement strand
AAAAACTTCATGAACCTCAATGGCTCTCTCCAAGGGCAAGAAGCATGAGGGAGAGCCAGGGGGAAAGGCCGCCGCACCCTTCCTCGGGGAAGAGGCGTTCATGTCGATCTACAGTGGACCCATCCCCCATGAGTCCCAGCGTAAGCTCAAGCTTACGAGCCGGGCAGTCAACACTATGAATCCGACTACCCAGGAGTAATCTTGATGGTCTGAGTCCCCGATCACTTTTGATCATACAGATCACCCAGATTGTGTCCTAAAGCCGGGAAGATTTCCCCTCATAGTCGATCCGCTGGTTGGAATGACCCGAGTCACTAAAGCCCTCATGGATGGAGGCAGTGGCCTCAACCTCATGTATCTCAACACCTTTGAGGGGTTAGGGTTGGGTCGAGAACTGCTCAAGACCAGCATGTACCCATTCTACAAAGTGGTTCTGGGCAAGCAGTCCACCCCCCTCAGGCAAATTCATTTTCCTATCACTTTTGGAGACGCAAGCAACTATCGCACTGAGATGCTCACCTTCGAGGTGGTCGACTTCTCCAGACCCTACCACATCATCCTGGGGCAGCCATGTTACGTCAAGTTCATGGCCATTCCCAGCTACACCTACCTCAAGCTCAAGATATTGGGGCTTGCCGACATCATCACCGTGGAGGCCAAGGCCCAGTGGGCGTTGGACAATGAGTAGAACAACATTGAGCTAGTTAATGTCGTGGTCGCCGCCACCTAGCTAAGGAGTTGTGCCTCAACACAACGCCCTCTTTGGCCAACTCGGCCATGCTCTCCATGTCCGACACCTGCAAGGCTTCCGAGGACGCCAAGGCCATCCAGATCGACACTGAGGACCCGATCAAGACCTTCCATATTGGGGTCGGCTTCAGCCCCAAATAGGAAGATGAGCTCATCGACTTCCTCCGTCGCAACAAGAATGTTTTTGCATGGATACCGGTAGAAATGTCAGGTGTCTACCAGGAGGTCACCGAGCACACACTCAACATCAAGCCCGGGTCTAAGCCGGTTAAGTAGGGTCTGCGCCGCTTCAACCAGGAGAAGAGTAAGGCCATAGGTGAAAAGTTAGTGAGACTCTTAGCCACTGGCTTCATTAAAGAAGTCCAGCACCTAGAATGGATAGCAAATCCAATTCTTGGACCAAAAAAGAATGGGAAATAGAGGATGTGCATTGACTACACAAGCATGAACAAGGCATGTCTGAAAGATCTGTTTCCCCTTCCCACATTGACCAAGTGGTAGAACTCACGACCGGATGTGAGCTCTTGAGCTTTTTGGATGTCTACTCAGGCTATCACCAAATACCCCTCACTGAGGTAGACCAACCCGCCACCATGTTCATCACTCCTTTTGGTTGTTTTTGCTGCGTAACAATGTCGTTCGAACTGAAGAACGTGGGGGCTACATATCAGCGGTGTATTCCATTTTTCTTCAAAGAGTAAATAGGGCATAACCTTGAGGTTTACATTGACGACATCGTGATAAAGTCCAGAAAGAGTTGTAGCATCATCTCTGATTTAGAAGAAATCTTCAACAACCTCCGGCACTTCAACATCAAGGTGAACCCGAGAAAATGCACATTTGGAGTCCCCCAGGGGAAGCTCCTGGGGTACATCATTACCGAATGTGGCATTGAAGCGAACCCCAATGAGATCTCAGTTGTCACCGAGATGGGACTAATCAAGGACGTTCAACAGCTCATGGGATGCCTCACGGCCCTCAACCAATTCATGTTCCGGCTAGGGGAACGCAGGCTCCCACTATATAAGCTGATGAAGAAGTCTGACTCTTTCCACTAGATGGAAGAGGTGCAAAATGTGCTCAATGAGCTCAAGATGCTCATCACCAAGTCACTGGTTGTGGCCCCGCCAGAGCCATGTGAAACCCTCCTCTACGTCGAGGCAACAGCCTAGGTCGTTAGCGCGGCCCGGGTGGTGGAGTGGGAGGAACCTGGACACATTTACAAGGTGCAAAGGTCGGTCTACTATATTAGCAAAGTCCTCTCCGATTGCGAAACCCGCTACAATCAGGTGCAAAAATTACTTTACACCGTTTTGATTACAAAACGTAAGCTTTTGCACTATTTTGAGAGTCACCCGGTCTGTGAGGTTACATGGTATGGGCTCAGGGAAATTGTCAGGAACCGCCTCACCATGGAAAGGATTGCCAAGTGGGCTCTCGAGCTCATGGGGCTCGACATAATATATGTCCCACAAATGGCAATCAAGTCCCAGGCATTGGCGAACTTCGTGGCAAAATGGACGGAAACGCAACAACTGCCTACCCCAGTGACCCGAGAGCACTAGAGCATGTACTTCGATGACTCCTTTACCCACAATGGGGTAAGGGGAGGCATCATTCTAATCTCTCCCAAGGGAGATCAACTCCTTTATGTGATTCAACTATGATTCTCATCAACGGCCTACGCATCGCCATCGAGCTTGGGGTCCAGCGGCTTTACATCCGTGACAACTCTGAGCTCGTCGTCAACCAGATCATGGGGACTCGAATTGCTGTGACCCCTACATGGTGGCATACCACCAGGAGGTAAGAAAGCTCGAGGAGAAGTTCAATGGCTTTGAACTTCATCATGTCCTCCAACGCCACAATGAGGCGAACGATGCCCTTGCCCGACTAGGGTCTAGTCGTGAACAGCCCCCACCAGGCGTGTTCATACAAGACCTCATCAAGCTGTCCATTCGGCTCGACGAAGACAACCCGACACCTACACTGGGGACTGAACCGGATGGAGGAGGCCCAATACCAATACCAACTCTAGGTACTGTCCCAGGGACCCCACCTGAACCAATTGGCCAAGGCTAGGAACCGGATCAGAGGTAGCAGATGCCATCGAGTCACCAGGCTCTGACCCAGATTGGTGGAAACCGATTTCTGAGTACCTCTGGCTTAGAGCGATACTGGACGATGAAATTGAGACCCGGCGCTTGGCGCGCCGAGCCAAGGGGTACCTCATCCATGAAAATGAGTTGTATCATCGCAGTACCTCAGGCATCCTCCAGCGATGCATACCCATCGAAGAAGGTAAGGCATTACTCCTAGACATCCATGAAGGGATATGTGGACAACATGCTTTGTCAAGAAGCATGGTCGGTAAAGCCGTCTGACAAAGTTTTTACTAGGCTAACGACCACCAACGATGCGGTTCAGATTGTGAGATCCTACAATGTGTGCCTATACTTTGTGAGGTAAGTCCACGCGCAAGTCCAGGAGCTCCAAACCATCCCCATCATGTGGCCCTTTGCCGTGTTGGGCTTGGACCTCTTGGGACCCTTCAAAAAAGCGCTTGGGGGATTCACCCACTTGTTTTTATGGTCGACAAGTTCACTAAGTGAATCGAGGCTAGGACCTTGGCCAAGATCAGCTCCAAACAAATGGTAATCTTTTTCCAGGACAATGTCTTCCGCTTTGGGGTCCCCAACTCTATCATCACCAACAACGGGACCCAGTTCACCGAGGAGAAGTTCCTAAACTTCTATGATGACAACAACATCCAGGTAGACTGGGTAGTAGTCGCTCATCCCCACATGAATGGGCAGGTCGAGCGTGCAAATAGTATGATACTGCAAGGCCTAAAGCCTCACATCCTCACCCAGGAGCGCCAAGATGTCTTCGCCAGCCTCAACACCAGAGCCGAGAAGTGGGCCATCGAGGTCCCCTCAGTACTCTAGAGCTTGCGGACAATGCCCAACTGCTCAACTAACTTTACACCATTTTTAATGGTCTATGGCTCAGAGGGCGTACTGCCCACTAAGCTACAGTATGAATCCCCGATGGTCCAAGCCTATCAACCGATTGAGGTAGAGCAACCATGACAAGATGTCATCAACTTACTCAAAGAGTCAAGGGACATCACCATCACACGATCAGCCAGGTACCAGCAAACTCTCTGGCGATATCATGCCTGGAGGGTTCACCCCTGGGCTTTCTAGGTAGGTGACTTGGTCCTACGCTGAGTCCAAACGAAGAAAGGTAAGCACAAGTTGACCTCATCATGGGAGGGCCCATACTTGGTGGCCAAAGTAATTTGACCTAGGGCATACCAACTCCAAGAAATCAACAACATAACTTTCCCCAATGCATGGAACATAGAGCAGCTAAGGAGATTCTATCCCTAGTTTCCCTTTCATTTTCGCTTTCTTTTCTCTCTCTTTCTTCAGGCGCAAGGAAGAAGACAGGAAGGCAATGGCTGATTGTGTGAGAGGACATAAGGGTGTGTGAGGGCAACCACTTGTTTTCATAGCCTCGCGGTGTCACAACCGAGGAGGCGAAGCAACAGACCCTTGTAAAACGTAGAAAAGGGTGCTGTATATGTTTACATGCCTCCTCAACTCCTCGCACATCATGCCTGCTACAACACAGGATACGACAACCATATCCAAAATGGGTCCCACGATTGGCATGGTCCTACCAAAGCTCAGGGTTCTAAGGTAAAATCCACCAGCCAGTTGAGCGCCACCTAGAGCAAACAGAGCGTGGGACAAAGTGACATAAATGATGGCCAGCAGTTGGCGATACCCGAGACCCCACTGAGGGGACCCAACATCCTTAACCATGGTATCTAAGTCCTGGCCAGGAGGTTCCCATCACCCCCAAGTGGGCAGGCACTGAGCCACCCAGATTCTCCTGATAGGGACTACCCGAGAACGATGTGTGAAACCACTAGGTCTGGATTTGCACCGAAGGGAGGGGGCATCTGCCGTTGTCTGGTCCTATGGAGAGGTATATTTGCCCATGCTGGCTCTCACCCACCTACGGTGACCCATGCTCCACTCAGATCCTTCACCACGGTGCAAAGTCTCAGACCATTAGCCAGCTCATGAACGCGGGAATCACGCCAATGAGGCAAGTACCCGGTCAGTTCAGCCCCTCTGAGTTATCGAAACACCTGAGGACGGGGTCTGTAAGCATGTCGCATACCTTTTGACAATCTGGATGGAACTGGGGCTACATGAGTCATCAGCAAAAATCAAAATAGTACATATGTAACTTAGCCTTCGCACAAGCTTTCAGCTCAGCTACAGCCTCAGGGTCTACACAGTGGGTACTACCACAAGATTCTGAGTCACGACCATAAAGGGTCTAGCCTCATGGCCTCTCCATCGAATCCTGTGACGGTACCTATAGTGACATGTGAGTACCTAATCTGCCTCCCATCGAGTGAACAGCCCCGGCCACCCGCTCGATGGATGACTCAGGGGCTACTATCGGGATCATGTACCCCGAATATCACGGGCCATCGGTTACGGCCCAAAGAAATCTGGATACAACCCAGTTTCCTCCAGCGGCAAATGATTGGAGAACCAAGTACCCCGTATCAGATATGGTCCCTCTTCTCCTGGCTGAAGGGGAGGGAGCAGCAACTTAAAAGAACTAAACCCAGGCACGACCTGTACCAGTCCTTTTATCCCACCTCAATGGCCACGAGCGGGTAGGATCTAGCCACGCACGGGGGTCTCCAGTACCAGGCAAGTGACCCGAGAGCCGGGGTCCACGAATGGCGAGACTATTTAATGTCAGACAAGACTAGATGTAACCACAGGCGCCTGTCAACAAGCACTCGAGAGCTGGTATCCATCTCGTCACCGCCTGACATGGTGACTCCACCATGAGAAAACTCATAAATGTAATGATTACTCTGTAGGCTGGTGCAAGGGGCAGCATAGCCCCTCCCCGTCCCCCCCCCCCCCCCACGAGGGGAAGCATGGCAACCAAGCTAAGCAGGTCAAGATGGCGGCACCATGGAAAAGCGTCCCATGCTCCAGGCACAGAAGGACCTGGGTACAAAGACGATATTGTAGCCTAGCCCCCCCTCCCCCATGTCATGTAATCGAATCTTAGTTATAAAGGAACTTTATCATTGTTAGGGGACCCAGGACCACCTATAAAAGAAGCCACTACCCTTCAAATAGAGGTATGAGATCCATACCTCCTTCATACATGAACTAGTCAAACCCTCTGCTCACCCCTTGTAACACCATTTTCATCAATAACAAACTGTTGGACGTAGGGCTATTATCTTGGCAAGAGGGGCATGAACCATGATAAATCTTCGATGTTCTTGTTCACCAGACTAACTCAAAACTGAAAATGCATAATCTTGTAGACCATGTTTATTGTCAGAAAACACCGACAAGTATTTGTAATTTTCATCCATATAGCACTGCAGTAAGATTTAGTAACAAATGAAGTGTTGTCATATATATCTCATAGTTTTCGGTTCTTAAACTATTGTCATCATCATTGACTTTTTAGGTTATGTTTAACCTTTCATTTTATTCATTTTTTAAATATCATATATTTTGTTATGATTTATTTTATCACTAAAGATAATTAAATTATGACTTATAATTCTATATATTTAAATTAATATTTTAAATAACATGAGTTTTCAAACATAACTCCGAAAATCAACAATGATAATAATTTAAGAATGGATGGAGTATTGAAACTAATCGAAGTGGACCTTGTGCAAAGCAACTAGGGCCAACTTTCCATGGTTGCTTTAGTTGAGTATTAGATGTGCTTACATTCAACTAATTTTATTTTGCGAAACTACATCTAACAAACTTACAAACTAAGGAAAGGATCTAACAAACTTACAGACTAAGGAAAGGATTAAAATTCTAGGAAACTTGTCAACTTCAGTAATCAATTCTGAATAAAAGGTAGTAGTTATAGTCACACAAGTTTTTTGCTCACAAACCTTATAATTAAATAGTTGAGATGTTTGGGCAAAGACCAATATAATTGCAGTTCGTAAACCCCTGGGTCTATACGAAATTTGAAAAATATATTCTTACTCTTTAACCAAACTGCTGATTGAAATCCACGACGTGGGTCAAATCCTTTTCAACAGACAGTAGGCTTATTAACAAGAAACTAAGAACATAATGCATGACGAACGCCTGTTGATGCCACCTGGAACAAAGGTTACAATACCAAACAAATAATAACGCACGCAGCAAAGAGCTATTTAGTCTACTTAGGAAATAAAACATAAGTTTGGATCAAATGCAATTACCAACATAAGAATTTAAATGAAACAAAATGGCAGCGTACCTTCAGGTCTCCATCCTGTTGTCAAGGGACTCACTCAAGCCCCCCCCCCCCATCCAAGCCGAGTTTTTTTTATAGGACTCACATGACTTCTCTAGGATCAGTGTCGGCCCTGTGATATCAGAGACCCACGGCGAGACTAAAGGTTGAGGCCCTTTTCTATACAATTTTTTTACTACTTTCTCTTTAAAAAAGTTTGATCCAGTAACAAACTAATAGTATATCAAAACAAATTCACTTTAAATAATTTTTACATATTACCTCAAAATTTTCTTTTAACATTTCTTGATCCAAAGTCATTGATGATGGTGTTGCTATCAACCTCGTCCAATAATTTTTTCTCAATACATAAAGTGGCCAACCCGTTTAGCCATTGTTGAGACATCGTAGATCTTAAATAGTTCTTCAACAATTTCAACTTTGAAAAGCTTCTTTCAGCTGATGCTACAGTCACAAGCACATTAAATAAAATGTGATACGCGATTGAAATATTTGGATAAGAATCCATTTAACATACTCAAAAATATCCATAGAAGACATCGGTGTTTCCGACAAACTTAACTTCAAAACCTTCAGCTCAGATATTAGATCATTTACCTCCACATCAGATGTGTCATGTGAAGAGAATGATTTATCAAATCTTGTGCAGCAATCTTCTAATTCAGTATCATTCAGTGACTTCAACGTTGTTGAGCTAAGTAAAAACCCAAATATACTTTTGAATGTCTGGAGTTCTTGAAATCTACTTTTCAATGAGGTGTTTGCCATATCAACCACGACCAAGAAGTAATTGACTTCAAAAGCTTTCTCAGCTTGTAGAATTTCTTCATTGTTGTCAATTTCATCAAAATGTTTCTTCCTTTGAGATTTGCCCTTCACTGGAAATGATGGCTCCACACCCATTTCAGATGCTATACTTTTGGCAATGGTCATACTAGAAGCAAAGCCTTCATTCCTATAATTGTTGAAATAATTCCTCATGTCTTCAATTTGTTGTAAGGTAGTATCAATGCACATAGATGGTGATTGCAACCTCTTGCTTACAATATTTACAGCAAATAAAATGCCATACCAAATAACCATGTCAAGTATAAACTCAAAGCTACCAAGTGCCTTCAATAAGTTGTTTGCATCAGTCTTATCACTTAGCTCTGTATCACTAGCTTGCTGTAACTGAGACAAAGCTGACCTGAGTTGAGGTGTCTGATATCTAATTGGTTGAACACTTTTGATCCGGCTCTCGCAATGAGTATTGGATAATGATTTGACTGTTAAATCTGGAATATGGTCTAGCAAAACATTCCATCTTTTAGTAGAGCCAGAAAATAGTATATATATATATATCTGTTGCACAATTCCAAAAAGGTAGCAGCTTTAGCATAAGATTTAACCATATCACAAAGTGTAAGATTAAGACTATGACAAGCACATGGCATGTATAAAGCTCTCGGATTAATATCAAGCAACCTTCTTTGTACTCCCTGATGTTTTCCTTTTATATTAGAGCTGTTGTCATAACCTTGACCCCTAATATCATCAATACTTTGAACAGCCCTAAACTAGATGTGTCATCCACCTTCAAGAAACCTAAAAAGTATTCTTGAATTTTTATGTTTGTATCACACATCTCAACACATCGAACCAATAGAGTCATTTGCTCTTGATGATTCACATCTCGGGTACAATCAAGGATGATAGAGAAATATTTAACATCTTTAACAACCTTTTATAATAGATTCTGTAATGTTAGAGGCCAAAAGATAAATCAACTCATCCTGAATTTTATAACTCAAATAATGATAACGAGTCTCCTTGTTTCGAATACGCCTAAGGTGGTCCTGCATGACCAAGTCAAATTTTGCAATCATCTCAACACAAGCATAAAAATTACCATTTTGATCATTGGAAAGCTGCTCATTAGATCCTCTAAAAGTCAAGCTGTGTTTACCAAGAAACTTCACAATAGCAACTAGTCTTAATAAAACTTGCCTTATGCACTCTTTCTCCCTCTTGATTTCTTGTTGTAACTCTTTGTCAATTGTTTTATCTTTTCCTATTCTAGCTCTCAGTTCATTCCAAGTATTCATATTGGTGATATGTTCTACACTGGTTTCATGATCTTTCAGCCTGTCATTGATATACCTCCAATCTCCAAACCCATCATGTGCCAAAGAACATTTGCAACTTCTAGAATTGAAAATCTTACAGCAAAAACAGAACGCTTTGTCAACAGACTTTGAATAAACTAACCATTTTCTGTCACGCAACTCTCCACTTTTTATTTTTCTAGAGTAATGGCCATATGAAAAATATCTTGAGTTGCTATCCTTTGGAAATACAATATTTTCTTTTCTAATAGGCCTCTTCTCCACTAATATGTCTCTAGCTTTGTTATCAAGACTATTCCAATTTCTTGGATCATAAATATCCGTAGTACAAACAAATTATTCATGACTTCTAACAGATTCTGTAGCAGGTTGTTCATGATCTCTTACATTGTTGCCATCGTTGTCCTGTATCGGGCCCTCGTCTTCTAAATTAGTATTAGTTTGCTCCTGCACAACAACCATCGCCAACTCATCTGGATTTCTAGACATGCTTGTATTTTTTTTGGAAAAAAATCTGTCCATAGCTCCTCTTTGCGATTCTATCAATTCATCTACTCGCTTCCTTTTTTTCTTTTTTCACTACCCCATGCATACTTTCTTGTTGACATGGTGTTGCTAAAATTTATAAGAGAAAAAGAATCGATCAAAAAATCAATTATGCAGTCATGTGTTGAAGGCTTCAAGCCAAAAGACATGTACATGTACATACTACGTACCTTGTGATTTCGATTTCAGCACCTCACACCCTCAGGCAGAGGCGACGGATTATAGCCCGGCCAAATGCACAGGCACAGGCTCTTGCTTTGGCGTCACGGCGGCGGTGCGTAGCAGCGTAGAGGAATAGGTCAGCGTCTCTATCAGCGGCGACCACCCGATTGGCAATTGGTAGGATACGATTTTTACTTTCCTTGCATGTGTACATGATTCTTACTTTCCTTGCACGTGTACGTGACTTAACTTGCCTTGTTTTGCTTAAGCGTAGCAGGCCAAACCTGTCCATATACATGTATACTTGCGGAGGGGGCCAGTGCGGTCGCTCCGCTTGCCCCCTCCTAGATCCGGCCCTGTCTAGGATATCACAGAATCTGCAGGGTTCTCTCAAATAGTATTATGTTCGATTAGCAATGACTCGTTTAGCATCGGTTCGTCGTTAACTCGAATCAATGAAGGTTTCTTCTTGTTTTTTTTGTGAGGATGGGTTTCTTTGAGTGCCGAGGTTGAGGTCGTCTGGGCGGCAAGTCCTCAAGGCCATCAGCTTGGGCCCGCTGACAACCATCTACTCCTGGAGGAGCGAGCTGCCGCAGCCCTTGAGAGGCTGAGGTCTGGGTCGACCTCATCGACACCGTTGATGGAGAGGTGGATCCCATCGGCCCTTGGCAACGGGAGGAGAGGGATCTCGACATGCACCACATGGGCCTCCATCTTTAGCGAAGTCGGCATACCAAGCGTCCAGCACACGATAGTACGGTTGGGCCGAAGCAGCCACACACATGGGATTCTCCGATGGCGAGCCCATATGGGAACAACCCTTGTGGCACAGTCATGAAGGCCGCGCCACTAGACCCGGAGCAGCACACGACATCGAAGGAGCTGTCTTTGTGGCGCTCTTCCTCCTTGCATTCCTCCACGTCGGTTTCCCCTCCAGAGTCGGTCGACGATACCGATTCCAGTGTCCCCTCTAGGGCCGACCGATGACTACTATAACTTGGCTGGGGCTTGGGCAGTTGGCGACCTCCACAAGGTGAACAGGGGGAGCGACACATTTTTTTATGAGGGCAGAATGGTCACAAAAATTTGTTGATTCGCATTAATGAATCAACAATGGTAATCAAGTCATTGCTAACCAAACATAATGCTATTTTAACAAGCCGCCGAGCGGGCTCGTCACGATTCGGGAGAAGCGAGTTGGCGCTATCCAGGAGAAGCCCCTTCTTGGAGTTCTATAATAAAAAAACTCATGGAAGCCAGGCAAACTGTGGAAGCTGAACCAGCACCCGACAGCGTGCCCGCCATCCCTGACATCAGGAGCCGCCTCGCTGCCTCTGGTCAGCGGGGAAAGTATCCTAGCCGCCGTTCCTTTGACCCCTCACATCACGCCACTTCTATCTCTTGGACCCACTTGTCCGGTGATTTATCGACTTGTTATGTTGAAGCCAAGTCGGCCCAAACCAAAAGAAAGAAAAGATGTGAGGCGAGAGCTCGGCCGCCGGCCCACCATGCTAGGGCAGTGGGCATAAACTCGAAAGCCCCAGGTACACCACATTCTTAAATCTGCAATCAATTCATTGCCCCTTCAAATCTCGCACATCCGGTAGGCGGGTTTGGTAGTGACGATACCACAAATATTCATCCGTACCGGAGGTCCAATAACTGCAATGGCTCACGAGGCTGGACCTAACCCTAAGATAGAGTCCCGATCGGATGTGTGTTTGAGGAGATTGTAACATAGTCGAAAACATGCCGTATCTATAAGGCGGTTCTCCTGACTATAAAAGTAGCACCCCGCAACACATCTGGGGCAAGCAAATTAATAGGTTTTCCACAGCATAATACAATAATACTGGACGTATGGCTCTTACTCCATGAGAGTGCCTGAACCAGTCTAAAACTCACCATGTTCATCTTCGAGATTGATCTTGCATCGTCGTGTTTCTCTCGATCTTACTCAAAGTATCTGACGACACGACGTTGACAGAGGCGCGCCAGGTAGGGGAAAGCGCTCAAGATCCATCTGGGAAGACCATGACACCTTGGACTTTTGATGTGAAGTTCCCTCTCAGCACACAGTTTACCTTCGGGTCGCTGACGTTTGCCACTGGGGAGGATGGAGACCTCAAGATGCTGCCCCAGGGCCAACGCCAGAGCATCTCGCTCCTGCTCCCTCATCTACATCAGGCATTACTTGCTCAGGTTTGGATCCATTTGTAGGGTTATACATTTGTGCCGCCAAGCTCATCCAGAGTATGTCGATCATGACATCCACCCTCCGGACATCCACCGGAGCATTGAGGTCATCTTCATCGGCATCGTTCCCCCATCAAGATTCATCTGATGAGTACCCTGAGATCGGGGCTAGCGCCTGTGGGAAATCTGTAGAGGATAGCCGCCTCATCTTTATGGTGGCCCCAAACAGGGATCGGTCCCGCAACAGCTCCAGTGGATATCCCACTATTGGAAGATCAGAGACGTCTGGTGCCCAAACCCCTAGCGCGGGGTTGGATCAAAATCTAAACCTGAACTTCAATGTCATTCAGGTCTAGGCAATCATGGAGACCATCCAGTGTATAGCGTCTGATGGTTCCCCTCTTGCACTCCTGGCTCACCAAGGGGCTGGGGCGGTGAATCTCATCGTAGCAGAAAAGTCAGCTAGCGGACTTCGAAGGGAACCGTCTGCTAGTCACAACGATCGGACAAGGTGTGCCCGAAGTGAAGCTGCATCCTCAGCCAGTCCAAATCAGCATCTAGCCAAGAATAATGCGCGCCAGCACATCATGCAGAACCGTAGTGCGCAGGAATATGGTCATAATCAGGATGATCTCTGCAATGTCATTGAAGATCGGAGGCGCATTCGGGACAAAATAGCAAGTCCACCACAATGATTCCTAATAAGGGACGTTACTCCAACAGGGAGGAGTGGTTTTCATGCTCTGGCAGGGCCACTTAGGGAAGTCAGGTGGCTGGCCAAATTCAAAGCAGACCACATTGATCAATACGATGGCTCCAGCAATCCTGAAGAATTTATTCACATTTATCAGACCGTCATAGAAACTGCCGGTGGAGATGATCGGGTAAAGGCCAACTTTCTGCATACGACACTATCTGGAGCAGCCAGATCATGGCTCATCAATTTACCCGAGGGATCCATCCACTCCTGAGACCAGCTGTGTGCCATGTTCATCAGGACTTCCAAGGCACCTACGAGCGTCTGTCTACTGCCGAGACCCTCAAGACCATCAAGCAGAAGCATGATGAGAGTCTCCATGATTACATTAAGTATTTCTACAATGCCAAAAATGGTATCCCGCACATCCAAGACATTGAGATTATTAACGCCTTCCATGATGGCGTCAGTGATGTTAAAACTGTGGAAGAGATAGCCATGAAGAAGCCCAAAATGGTGGCTGAGTTGCTCGCGGTCGCCGATATATGCATAGAGGCTTCCGAAGTCCGGGCTTGCCTTCTGGAGTCTCGTGGGAAAGGGCCATCAAGAAAAAATGATGACCGGGAGGTCAACACCATGCAACAAGGAGAACAAAGAGATCGTGGAGGATACCGGTACCGCGGAAAATAATTTTCAGATCAGAAGGAGAGGAGACCCTTCCGACGCCCCAATGATGCAGAAAAGTGGTGTGAGATCCACCGTGCCGATGGGCATGATATGGAAGAGTGTAAAACTTTTCTAGACCATAAAAGAATGCTACCACCAGCAGCGCCGACACCTCAAGATCCCCACCGGGGAGAGCATCGCCAAGAGACTTCCAACGAAGATGAGGATATTGCGGAAATCAACGTGATCTTTGGAGGCAGCATGTCAATCATCTCCAAGACATAGGGGAAGAAGCTCCAGCGCAAGATCAGCTTGGCCCAGCAAATTGAGCCAGGAAGACGGATGAGGTGGTCCAACGATTATATCTCGTTTGGACCAGAAGATCACCCTGACACAGAGCTATCTGAGAGGAACCTGCCACTCATCATCAAGATTCTGATCGGGCGGCACAAGGTGGCTAAGACATTGATTGACAGCGGGGCTTCGTTAAATCTCTTGATGAGAAAGACCTTCATTAAGATGGGCCTTAAGTTATTAGACTCGATCCCTATACATGACACATTCCACGGGATCATCCCAGGGCAGGCATCCACTCTCATAGGGTGCATTGATCTGGAAGTATCTTGTGGAACAGGGGAGAACAAGCGCAGGGAGATGGTAACGTTTGAGGTTGCCAGCTTTGACATTGGGTACAATTGTATCCTTGGGAGGCCTTTCCTCTTGAGGTTCATGGTGGTCATCCATACTGCCTACGCAACAATCAAAATGCCTGGCCCCAGGGGGGTAATCACCCTCAAGTCAGATCAGCATGATGTCCTAACATGTGAGAATGCAGCACTCACTCACGTTGGAAGATTCGGTGAACAAGAAGTGCAAAACTTGGCCGCAAAGATAGCTAAGACGCACAGGGGAGGAGCCTCCGCCAGGACGGTAACGCCCAGACCAGTAGTAGGGGACACCCCCAGAATGCCTGTAGCAAAGAAGGGCATGACGGTTACCCCCACATCAACCCAGCGTGCCACCAATCAATTGGTGACTGATGAGAGAAAGGGGGCCGCGGATAAGGAGATTCAGGTGGACCCTAACGATGATGACAAAATGCTTCATATTAGTACAGAGCTGGAGGCTAAATAGGAACTCACACTTGTCACTTTTCTCCAGACAAATCTAGATGTGTTTGCTTGGCAGATGTTAGATATGCTTGGGATCCCTAGGGAGGTGATTGAGCACAAGTTGGGTATTGATCTAGCGTTCAAGTTGATTAAGCAGAAGGAAAGAAGATACACCCAGAAAGGCGTGAGACCATCCGCCTAGAAGTTAACAGGTTACTTGAAGCTGGGTTTATCAGACCAGTAGATTATCCAAGCTAACTAGCAAACCCCATTTTCATAGAAAAGCCTGACGGGTCTTGACGTATATGTATCGATTATACAAGTTTGAATAAAGCATGTACTAAAGATGAATAACCCATGCCCCGTATTTGCCAGATCGTAGACTCCACGACATCATGTGAACTTTTATCATTTCTGGACACCTATTCAGGCTATCACCAAATCAACCTCGCCATTGACAATGAAGAAAAAACAACGTTCATCACACCATTCGGGATTTTCTGTTACACTAAGATGTCGTTTGGGCTCAAGAACGGGGGAGCTACATATCAAAGATGCATACATACAGTCTTGGAAAGTCAGATTAGAAGGAACGTCAAAGCTTACATTGATGATATAGTGGTGAAGTCAGAAAAGCATGAGGATCTGATTGACGACCTCAAAGAGACTTTCGACAATCTATGAAAGTCCAAGATGATGTTTAATCCTAAAAAGTGCATGTTTGGTGTGTCATCAAGTAAATTGTTGGGCTATATGGTACCGTCCCGGGGGATTGACGCGAACCCGAAAAAGGTGGAAGCCATTGAGAATCTGCAACCACCTCGGATTAGAAAAGAAATCCAGAAGCTGGCAGGCATGATGGCCGCCCTCAGCCGATTTATATCCAAATTGGGAGATCATGGTATGCCATTCTATAGGCTGCTACGCAAAATGGATGGTTTCTAGTGGGATGATCAAGCGGCGACAGCGTTTGTTGAATTAAAGAAATACCTCAAGTCCTTACCAACCGTAGTGCCACCCAAACCTAATGATGTAATGTTCTTATACGTGGCAGCTACCAACGTTGTGGCCAGCACAGTCATCGCCGTTGAACGGCCAGAGGCGGTAACGAAGGTCAACCAACAGCTCGTGTATTTTGTCAGTGAAGTCCTGAAGGACGCTCAAGTGAGGTATCCACAGGTGCAGAAACTGCTCTACGCAGTACTCATGACGACCAGGAAGTTGAAACATTACTTCTTTCTGCACATAGTTTGGGTTGTATCTGACCGCCCACTCGCTTGAGTACTCCAAAGTAAAGAAGCAACGGGGTGAATCGCACAATGGGCCGTGGAGATTGGCCAGTATGATGTTGAATTCATCCTTCGGCGGGCGATTAAGTCTCAATCACTCACAGATTTTATTGCTGAATGGACATATTCTGGTTTGCGAGGCATCAATGATTTGCCTGATCATTGGGTAATGTATTTCGATACGTCATACACCCTGAAAGAGGCAGGAGCTAGCGTCGTGCTGATTCCACCCGAAGGTGATATGCTGAAGTATGCAATTCAAATTGAATCTCCTACCACCAATAACACTACAGAATACGAGGGGCTAGTCACTGGACTTTGGTTGGTCAAGGAGCTCGGCATTCGGTAACTTCTCATCTAGGGAGACTCTCAGCTTGTAGCAAAACAAGTACAAAAGGAGTACGGTTGCAACAATGATAAGATGGTAGAATATCTGGCGGAAGTGCAAAGAATAGAGAAGTTTTTTTATGGCTTCGAGGTACGATATGTCATATGCCTA
>VSTD030000402.1:0-16365 GCA_008808055.3 Sporobolus alterniflorus | reverse complement strand
GTAGGCTATCAGTAGAAGACGAGTGGTTGGAATCCGCTCATGATAGGGCCCTTTCTATCGATGGAGGTCCTATGTGGTTTAGCAAGATGATCAAAGGGTTGGCATAATTGGAGACCGAGCGGAGCAATTAGGGGAAAATAGAAAATACTTGATGGGAAGGAGGATGAGTGGTATGATCTGATATTTGGAGCTCCAAGGTGGTAGCCCCCGCCTGTGTCAATTGAGTCCCGCGTCGGTTGAGCCCTGTTGAACAAGCATTTGAAATGTACTAACGCATATGGGACATATCTAATACCCAAACTAAGTTGCTTCGTGTGTCGAGGAGTTGCACGATACCTTACCTCACTTCACGGATCTATAATGGGATAGTGTTCAGGCCACCCACGGTGTGTCCGCCGAGGCATACGCGTGGAAGACGGCACTAGGGCGAGGTAAGACCCGGCCCGACTTTTTGGTCACGTCATGAATTGTTGCCACTCGTGGTGCCCTCCAGGCCTGCATGTATCATGTTGTCAGGTTTATACCCTTGCAAGGTTGATTATTGATTTGAATCTCCATGACACCCTTGGACATGAGTGATGGCTTGTTCGCTGTGTTTAAATGTAGAATTATCAACTTTATAATAATGTGATGATAACTGTATGGATCGATGACTACATTGTAGTCATGGTTTATGTTAATCAATATTTCTTGGATACCTTTGCATGTTTAGAATAAGATGCAAACCTTCTCATGTTAGTAGGCTTATGAGTCTTTTAATCTTGTTAAAACCTCTGCATGTCTAGAGGTGGTATTTTGGTCACCTTGGATAAGTCTTGCTGAGCGTAGTCGCTCAAGCTTTGCTTTGTAACTTTTGTGCGCAGGTTCCATCTCTTCTCTTCTTTCCGGTGATGCTGATGACGGCTGTCGGTGGAAGTCCAGGCTTCTAAGTGCTAGATTCCATACTGGAGCCCATCGCAGGCGTAGAGTTGCCGAAGGAGGTCTTCACCTCTAGGGTGAGGTGAATGTCCTTGATCGTCGAGTGAAACACTTCCACAAACATGTTCTATCTTTTGAAGAATCTTCTGCTTCTTATACTTGTATTCTTTAAACTAAAGTGTAATAACTTATTTCTCAATAAAATTATGATTTTGAATGCTTCGTATGTGTGTTTACATGCACTCTCGCTTCGTCGTGAATCACCTAATCCAGATCCTGAAAGACGGACCCCTCATTTCTGAGGTGGTTCTGTCACAGGTGCCCCTGGGTAGCGTGGACATCTTGGTCCACTCTCGGCCTGAGGTAGCTCCCTACTTTTGTGGAAGTGTTGGCGGAAAGCCTGGTTCTTATGGAAGAATGATGCCGATGCGCAGCTCCCCGCGTGTATGGGTGGCCGTCCCGTCCCCCATCCTAACTAGGAGTATGGTGTGGCCCAGGCTAACCTCCACAGGTTGCAACCCCTGTTTTAGATTGTCCAGGGATTGCTGCAAAGGGGATTAACTGGCGTGGAACTTCTACAGACTTTTTTTTAGTCATGGGGTTCACCTACTTTGTTAATGATAAGCGATCGTGCGGATGTCTCTGGGGCCAAGTTGTCCCATCCGCCCCTCCCGGACGAAAATAGGTGGCGTGGGGATCAATACCCATGTACGAGGGACTCTTGCTTATGAAGATGTGGTGAGACGGGAAGCCCGTCATGCCTGTGGTGAACGGCTACGGTCATAGAGGCTGAGGAGACAGGTGAAGGGTGACTCAGAGCTCGCATGTACATGGGTTGCCGGTGTGGAGAAGTCATCGCCTGATGCTTCAGTTTCAGCCGACCGGAGCATCCTTCATCCACTTCAGGTTAGCTTAAGATTGAAAGAACAAAGAAAAACTCACCTGTGCATTCCTGGCTTCCTTTGAGTTTCCTCATTTCTTCATGTCCTTGTTTCTGCAGTGTTTGTTTCGGGGAGGCGCGGATATGCCTGCGTCACGGATGAAGCCGACTCGGGCACGAGAGGTGGAGTGTCGCAGTGCCGGCTTCTATTCAGGAAGACACTAAGGGCCTCATTCGTAAGGTTGGCCTCCTCGAGGGTGAACTCGCGGCGGTGTGCCAAGCCCGGGAGGTGACCGAGGACAAGTTCTGCAACTTGTCCGAGGTGTCAGTTGATGGCGTGCGACGGTTGGTGATTTCTGAGATGGAGCGCCGAGAGCAGTTCGAGCAGCTTTCCCTTCTTTGGGCTTGGGGTGCCAAGTTATGTTTTACCATTACTGGCCCATCACCGGTGAGGAGTCCTCTATCAGCAAGGATGTGTACAGCTGCCTTCCGCTATACTAAAATGATCGGGGAGCTCGTCGCACTCTGGGCGGCGATATCCTCCACCGTGGAGCTGGTGCTGGGGCGCTCACCCAATGAGACCTCTCAGGTGGAAGTTACAAACGAGCTGGTTACCAAGTTTCAGAGGTGGGAGGAACTATGCTCATGGCTTGAGGGACCTGGCATGAAGATATGCGCCCTGCTTGTCGGGTCGCTGGTCAGTCAAGCCCGGTGGACTGACCATTTGGACGAGGCCACCGAGTGGCTTGAGGTGGGCAACGCGCAGTGGCATCAGGTGAATGCCAAGTTGGATGCCCTTCATGCTTCAGTTGTACTTGTTCGGGACCTGATGCTGGGTGATGTCGACGGACCATCCTCACTAGCAGCATCCTTGTCCATGGCGCTGGAACTGCCAGAGGATCGGGTTGACATCGTGGCCGCCAACAAAGTCCAGTGGGGGACCCGATCAGTATTAGTTGCCGCCTTGTCGCACTTTGTGGAGTTGAAATCTGAGCTAGAGCCACTTGGGTCCGGGCAAAATGTGGACATGACTGATGATCAAGCGGAAGCCCTCTAGCCCTTGGTGAGCGTAGCCTCGGACTCGCTAGCGTCGCTTGTTCCTTCCTCATTTGCCTGTGATCCTCCTGATGACGCGAGGGAGTAGTAGTGGTAGTCTAGTTTGTTAACCTTTTGCCTTCTAAATACGAAAGAGCTAGATGAATGAACAAATAGGCTATTCGTTAGATCCGGATACAACCGCTTCCTTTTGTCCCTTTCATTCTTCTGAAAAAAAGGAGAAAAAATGGGTGTGGATTTCCTGGATGGATGCTAACATAATCTGAAAGCCCCCGAGTGCCGCATTATGGGCGGGCTTGCCTGCCCGTACCATGGCGCTCTTGGCCGGCAAGCATACTTGCCAAGGTAATAACAAGGAAAGAAAAAGGTTGGGAACGGTGTTTCCTTATCTGGTTCATGTCGTCTGCTTCCTTGCTAAGATTTCTTCGTTGAGGGGACGGAGACCACATCCTCCTTTCCAAGACATGGGTGTGATGGATCGCCTTTCTTGTTGTCTCACTGTGCTAGGTGGATCGGTGTCGTTGGCATGCGGACTCAACCCTCTTTCGTGGTGAGTGGAACATTGCACAGTTTAGATTATGAAAAATGAGGCACTTGTCGCATTGCACATTATACTGGGCTTGGTTTCCAAGTCATTCCTTTGGCTCTCCTTCACGGTGTAAATAGTGGTGTGTCAAACCGCCCACCAGGCCCTTTCAATCTTTAGCGAGTTGAGATGAACATCGCCTTCCCTCGCCACCGATCTTGGAATTTAATCCTACCCCTAGTTGCCCATGATGGCAGGCAAAGATCGTGGTGAAGGTTCTTATGGCTGGGGCCCCCACCATGAAGACTGCCAACCGCCATCTCGCCGAGCAAGGACAGACATCTCCTTCCTTCGGGCCTCACCACTATTTAGGTGAGTTGCTATTCTGCGCTGTTACTTGCCTAGGCTTCCTCCCTCATCGTAGTGCTGATCTCTACCCGTCTTCCAGTTCAGGGCACCTCCTCTAGATACAGTAATCACACAGACGGTGATTGTCAAACGGCAGAAGCAGCTCTTTGCATGGGAGAGGGACCTGGCATGCCCTAGGGAGGGAAAATGATCTGGTGGCTACCGAGCGTGCCCTAGGGAGGGCGCACGTGGAGTGCAATGCCAAGCGCGACCGGGCATCGACTGTCTAGTAGGACTATCAAGCCAGGCTGCGTGCCTCTATTGCCGGTCACTGGCGTTACCTAGACTTTGATCAGGTTCTGAGCGGGCATCAGTTTACTCTTTCCATGTGGGAAGCAGATCTTGAGCGGTGAGAGGAGAGATCTTTCAAGGAATAGGCTTAAGATCTTTACTCCTCTGACGGGAGAGATCTGTCGGCGGAGTTGGAAAAGCTTCACGAGTGTGTGGCCGGGGTTGTAAAAGAATGTGCCTCTAAGGCTGAGCAACCATCATGGTCGGTTAGAGAGATCTCCGATACCCTGGTCGACCTAAAGATGTTCCCCATTCTAGACATCCCTTTGCAGCCGAGGTCGGCCTAGGATCTCCTGACAGCGGTCGGTCTCATTTTAGGTCATCTACGGGAGGAACATGCCTTCGGCGTTGATCCACCAGTCTAAAACTTGTCCTGTTTTGATGTTACCACAACCCCAGGCTATCTCATCTGTCACTTTTTTTTGCTTTTGGCGTGTACGTATTGTACATATTTATATTTCTACATACATTAATGTACAAGAAAATTCATGTTCTTATATTTCCACGCTCCTGCTTCCCCAGCCGCAGCGAGATGGGATTCCTAGGCTTGGGTCAAATGTGTGGTGCATCCCCGGTGAAGGGCACCCACCATAGATCGTCATGACCGTGTCTTCTCCAGGAGAGTGCGTCGTGTCACCCTCACCGGGGGCCTCATCAACTTCCATGCTTCGGCGAGGAGACCCCGTGGTCATGAAAGTCTTCATCATGTTGCAGTCCCTGAGCTTGTGCTGGACGGGGTAGGCATAGTTTGGGTAGGTCTCTTTGAGGAGCTTTTTGAAGTTGTCTATGGGCGGATGTGCCTGACGCTTGCTGCTTCCTATGGCAGCCGTGAAGCGCACCCCGCCGGAGCCACCTGCTTGTTTGTCGGTGCCACCATCATTGTCGGTCACGGTTGCGGTCTCCTGGTGGCATTGCTTGCACCTCTTCTTGCCACCCTTGGCACCCTCCTCGGTGTCCTCGATGGCGATGCCGGGCAACACTCCTCTACTCTGCTTGGGGCCAGGTGAAGTTGGGCCACCTTGTTGCTGATGGTGTGTTGGTCGGTGATGCTGCGCCGCTCCTTGGTGTTCTTGGAGATGTCGGCTGATGCCTGGAAGGGCCGTAATGGTGGTGTGTCACACACGTGACCTCTGTGCACCCCAGCCACTACCCCCTAGGGTCATGGCTGGGCTTCCTTCGCTTGGTGGTCTCATCGTGGCGCGGGGTTCGTGTGCTCTACTCAGGCTACGCACCCACTTGATGGGCTCGCCGGCGCGTCGTGGGCTCGGACTGCGGGCCTTGCTATTGCAGCGAGGCCTTGGGCTAGAAGTCGACTAGCGGTGGTGGAGCTGTGATGGAGTCTCATCGAGCCTCTGCCAGCCGGTCTTGGCCCGAACCCGGCTTGTGGTGGAGGCGGAACAAAGCCATCGGGCGCACACCACTAGTTGTGCGGCGCCGATGGCGTGAATCTCTGCTAGTTGGCAGTATAGCCTATCCACCTCATCAGTAGTGGACGTAGGTGGGAAACTCATGTCCTTGGCCAACGGTAGCCTCAACCAGGCACCCTCGACGGGAGGGGGTGGTGACCCCTCCTTCGAACCGAGCTTGAGCAGGGGTGTAGTTTATCATCAGGATCCATTCTTCAATTGGGGGCTCTTGTTGTGGCAGCTCATATAGGTAGGTCACAGCCGCTGCATGCCCATCGTCTAGGTCACTCTGTCATTGTGTGGCCTCCTGACAAGCGTGCCATCGCTCGAGGGGTGATTGGTGTCTGACTACGGCATCACTTGCAGCAGAGGAATAGTTGTTGTAGCTTGAGCGGTCGGAGGGTTCTCCAGCCAAGGTATGGTCATGGCTGAGGTAGGCGGAGCCCCCATGCCGTGCCTCTTAGGAGAGAGGAGGTTGATCCTTCCTTCTCCATTCAAGGTCGTGGGGAACTCCTCGGCAGAGTCCCCCATCATGATCTGTGGTGGGGATGGTAGCCTGCCACGGGCAGAGTCCACGACGATGGCACCTGAAACATCTCCCGAGGGGGAGAGGCTAAGGCCATCGAAATGGTCGGTGATGAACTCGAGACTCCCAAAATGAATGGTTTCGTTGAAGGAGAAGCCACCGCACGACAGGCATTCACCATCAGTGGTGATGGCGAGCGCCGATGATGGAACCATCGGAACGTCCAGAGGAAAAGCACCCTGCAAATCCCCCTTCCTAGCACACCAACTATCGATGTTTTTTGCACCGATAAGATACAGGGTGGTCAAGATCACGCGTTACTATTTTGAGATTGTCTTCTGAACTACAAAGCACACTGCAGTTTATCCTGGTTTAGACCCCTCCTTTGAGGTAATAGCCCTATGTACAGCGGTTTGATATTGAAGATGAACAATGGCTACAATGGGGCTGAGCAGAGTGCTTGAGAAGTTCACTAAGTGAAGGGGGAAAAATCTTGTGCCTCCTGCCTAAAGGGTAGGGGCCTTTTATAGACCGAAAAACGGTCAGATAACTACAAGCTATTTATTATTACATCTTGGAATGTATTTACATGACCAGTGGGGCCCGATCTTGATATAGTCAGTTTGTAGAGGTCGGTTCGTTGCTTCTAGAGGGTTCTCATCAGTTCTGGAGCCTTCTCCTGTCCTCCTGGGCATTCCTTTTGACTTATGAGCATTCTTGGCGTGGTTGCTTCGTGATGTCTTTACTTGGTGGCTAAGCCTGCCCACGTGGGGGTGATGTAGACAGGCTAGCCTACCCTCTGCATTGGCCTATGGTCGGTAGCTGCCAGCTGAGGGGATAGGGCCTACCTACCAGGCGTCATCTTGTCTTGTCGCTTGTGTTGGGCGGTGGCTCCTGTCGGGAGATGTGGAGCTTCCCAGACGTAGATAGCAGATGGAGAGTAGATTGCTTGGATACCTATATTATTACATATGGTAAATTATTTCTATCAGGTGGTACTTATCCCTAGCAGGATCATCATTACATTTACCGTGTTCCCCTAGTCTAGTGGCGTCAAGTGGCAAAATCCGGTCCGCCCGCGCTTAATCACAGGGTGGATAATTGATGGTGTGGAGGGTCCTCGGGGTTAATTCTTTTTAGGTTGGTGGCCCCTCCTCTTCATCTTGGAGTTGTGGGGCCATTTCCTGGTACGAGGTTATGGTTCTCTAGCCATTTGCCGCTGGATGGAATCGATCATATCCAAGGTTTTTTGGGCCGTAACAGGTGGCCCACGGTACCCGACGTGCCAGCACGGCACGGCCCACCTATAAATCGTGACGTGCTGGGCCCTAGTGTCAAAGACCTGACCCCAACTGGGTTCATGCCGTGCCGGAACGGCCCGTTGGCCAGGACTAATGCATAGTACTAGAAAAACAGGTCTGTAGAAGTCAGTGTTTTATAGTTTTAAAGTGTAATTCTTCATAACAGTTTTGATGCATTTTCATAACACTTTTGATGCATTTTCAACCGTTCTGAAATCTATGTTTCAGGGATATGTTTAATGCCTTAAAATACAAAGTACTTGGGACACAAAAACTATGCTCTAGACACAAAAACAAGTCATTCACGGAGGGCATCACTGTGGCTGTGGCCGTGGCCGGGGGAGGGGGCACCTTGGTGGTGGCAGTGGCCGGAGGCGTCTGGGCACGAGAGGTGGCTGGCCGGAGGTGGCCAGGCCTGGGAGAACAGCGGGTGGCATCCTCCTTCCGGCGATGTTTATAGCGCAGCAACAGCAAGAACTGTGATGTACTGTATCAAGGGCTATTGATCACAAAAGTCATGCGCAGCAAGAACTGTGATGTACTGTATCAAGGGCTATTGATCACAAAAGTCATGCGATCACTTGACTTCAGATTGATATTTATGTAGCTGGGAACAGTACCAACTTACTTCCACCTAAAATTCAGGTTTAAATTTGTTCCACATTTACAAGATTAAAAAAGAAGACATATAGTAAATCAGAGGAAAAGAAAAAAAAAGGGGCAAACACTACTTCTATCAGCAAGTTTACGTCCTTATGGATGGATTATAGGACATAAATATCAATATTATTAGACCCCTTCATCGTAAACGGCATAACCTGCAGAAATTATGATGTTAATTCCACTATTGCTACTTGCAAGCAAAACTTAGGAAATAGTGTGCACTATGTTTTATTTCTCTACACCACCATGTCCATGGGTCACTTTTGGTGTGGTCTATGAATTGAGGGCTGTAGTTGCTCTGTTTGCTGCTCCCCTGGACCCACTCCACCTATCGGTGACAAAGGTAGACATGATAGGGTGGCTAGCACACACATTACGTGCGGGCGACACAATGGCTAGATGAGGAAGGTGATTTTGGTTGCTTCTTCTATGATCATACATTTAGGATGGGTATGATGTGGAAGCTTACCTCCTTGCTATGCTGCTAAACTAGAGTGTTTTCTTTATCTTACTCCCTCCGTTTTTTAGAAACATAGTATAAATGTAGATATTTATACACGTACGAGTACTCACCCCTATAAACACATGCACGCACACCCTACCTCTATTAGCACCTTCGAAAAACTGTGACAGCTTGATCTTGAGATTCATGAAGTCGGTCACCAAGAGTGTCTCGCTGTCGACGGGGACGTCGCCTCTCACTGAAAGAATAATTAGCCATAAATGCAACACTCATATCAAATCTAGTATTTAAACCTAGGTGGATTAATTTCACCACTATAAATCTAACCAGCTGGGCTAAGCCCACTCTGCTTACTCCCTCCGTTTTTGTTTTGTTGTTGTTTCAGACCAAGAATTTATACTGCACACAGGTCAAAACTTGCTGTCTGAACGACAATATTTGCAGAACGGATGAGTATTGATTAGGGGAGAGTGAGCACATCTCATGTTTTTGGGGGTAAAAAACTCTGATTTGGTCTCCTGGAAGTATGAAGGTGAAGACTGATCCAGCACCTAAACCTGTCACCAAGGCTATTGAAGGCCAAGTTGTGCTTTCTTCAAAATGTACCCTAAGTAACAGCAACAGAAGCTGCTGCAACTAATAAGAATGGTACCGAAAACAACTGATAATGGTTGGTCTTGGATTGAAATTTAGTATATGCAGTTCTTTTGGCACTATTAGTATTATTTATGTTATACTTCTTTGCAGAGCAAGGCTATTCAATTTTTGTAAATAAATTTACCTTTCAACGCAACGGTTCAGATGGTTGATGAGTTTAAGAAGTTTGTTGTTATCATGCCAGATGGCATCCAAGTTAGGAATAGGGTTAGTAACTTTGGATTTTTGTTTTAATTTTAGCTACAATATATTTTTCTTTTTCTCCTAATAATGTCTACGACATTGCAGCAGGCTGATGGTTTCTTAAGCTCTGCTCATCTCCAAACTACCTCGAGAAGAAAGCACTGCAGATGAAATCTACTACTATAAAGCCTCTACTAACAATAAAGAGAAAATGATGTCCAAGTACCTGCAAACAATATAAACTTTTACTTACTTCATATATTTCACTTTGCTCAAGAAACCATTTTTGTTGAATTATATATATGAACATTTTCATACATATTCATATGCAACATATTTTATACAACATATTCTGTGTAAAACATATTTGATCACATTCAAATTTAATATCCTGCAGTATCGTGTGGGGTATCAACTAGTATATAGAGTGCAAGAGTTTTAACGGATAAGGTATCTCCGGATACATATGGTAATCTATAATACATAATATCTATCCTATCAAATATATCCTGACAGTCTATTATACAGAATATATAGCCTACCAAATATATTCTAACATCTTCCGCAATCACAACAGGAGCACAACAGACGGTGAGACTGGAGAATAAGTCAAAGCTAGAATCCGACGCGCTAACATCCCCCACAGTTGCAACGTCGTGATGATGTGTATGTTGTGACTGGAGTAGAAACCGACGAGTACCACATGCAGATGATAACCCCTTAATACCAAGGTAGTCGAGGTCAAGGTGGGCGTGGTCGTAGCCGTGGAGAAGTATGATGTTCTGACATCATCTTGGCGAGTAGATGGATACACAAAACTGTTGTGTCCCACTGAAAAACGAAAAAGAAAAGAAAAAAAGAAACTCCTAGATGAAGGCTGACTTGAGAGTACGCGATGGTGAAGGTGATAGGCGCTCAGGAGCGAGCACAGCTTGCATCAATCCGACTACAGCATCTACGGTGGCATGGCGTCCAGGAGGTCATGGCGGACGGTGCTGACTCAGATCATTAGCTTGCTTCATGAAGACGAACAGGCATGGGTGGTGCCACCGCCTGGATCGGCCACGGCTCCGACATAGATGGCTCGACCATAAGCGTCGTTGTTATTGCAGCCTAGAAGGCACGCAACAACAACCTCGTCATTGGGAGTGTCGACGCTGAGATGTCGACATATGGCAGGGCGACACAATCCCGATTAGTGATCGGGAAAAAAATAAAAACAGTAGTAGATGGATAATCCTGTGTATACCTCTGTGTGACACGGTAGCCAGGGACTAACTGTCTGATGTAGAGGCTGGCGGCCGTGTGTGTCGCCTGCTGCTGCGGACTACGGTAGCTACATCGAGGTGTTCTGGGCACTGTTGGTGAAGGACAGGGAGTCCTCACCACCGGCAAGCGAAAACTTTCAATCTGCTAATGCATGACGATACGAGAGCGATGAAAGCCGATGAATCAATAGGACCTGCGGCAATCTAGGGGTGTTGCCCCCAGGTCAAGATCAATCTCCCTAGGGGCGGCGTGGTCGAAGGAAGCGGAAGACTTCGAGGATCGAAAAAAAAACCCTAAGCTCTGATCACCATGTTGGAGATCGGCGTGCCGCAGATAATGGATTGGTGTATGATTGTTGGTTGTATTGTATTGTGCCTCTCGACCGGTACATATAGAGTATAAGAGTCTTGAGAGATAAGACACCTTCAGATACATATGATAGTCTACAATATATAATATATATTCTACCAAATATATTCTAACATATATGACAGTCTATTATACATAATATATAGTATAACAAATATAATCTAATAGAAACGCGTGTAATCCAAAACCAGTTGCATTCCAACGGGATAGTTCATATGCCAATGAAAATCCATCTCCGACAGTTGTGCAGTATAAAGTCATGTGGTGGGGTATGGCTGGCATAGAGAGAGACGTAAAAATGGATAGGAGGAGAGACATCTAAAATGGATGACCTATTTGGATTACCCATTGGAGAGCGAAATTTCAGGTTTTAGTCTACTTCAGTCTAAAATGTATAGACACTACCAAATGAATCTCCCGTTGGAGTCAGCCTTGTATTTTGGCGGTGGCAGACGAGGAATCAAGGTTTATGCCAACAAGATAGAAAGAATTTTTTCCAACTTTTTCATAGTGTGTCTATGCAAATACACATTTACTAAATGGTTACTACGATAGAAGCTCGACTGTACATGTAACCTTGCAACATCATTTTCAATTGTGACCAAAGGTAACATATAATGTGTGACTCATCTATTCTATACTATAAAGATTGAGTTTGTAGAGGATGATTTTACTCACCAAGAGAAACATACCCACCCTATTTTCATCCATTGGATCGGATAAATCTTTAGATCTAAGCATTGATTATTAATTGTGTCCACAGCTGTCACACTTTGTGTTACATATGTGACACAAAGTTTGGCATGTTTAGTTTAGAATAGCATTCCAATTGTAACTTTTTCACCCACCTGTTTCCTGGCCCCGTACAACACCTTTTACTCTCCCCGTTCAACACACATACTACACCATAAATCTCCACTAATCTCCAGTCATTACTCACTATCATGAAGAGGCAAAACATTGGTAACAGGGACTACAAATCTATGAACATACACAACAGGATGACCTTTTATTCGTCTCCTATCTTATATTCTTCAGTTTTGCCTTTTACTCTCTTCATTCAACACACTTTTATTACTACACCATGAATCTCCCACTAATCTCCAGCCATTAGTCACTTTTATGAAGAGGCAAAACGTTGGCAACCACAGGGACTACAAATCTAAGAACATAGGCACAACCAAATGTCATTCCATTCGTCTCCTATCCTCTGTCCTTAGCACCGTCATGTTCAGACAAAATCATCCATCAATCATTTGACAATAACAGGTACTCCAAAGGTTGCCTTCTATTGGCTTTGTCCACTAATCGAGCACCACCTCACCTCCATGGGAAGCGGCACTGATCTCATCTCTTGTTGCATGACGAGTTGTCCCTGTCCACAGTCTGCTCAAGTCCAAGGCTTGCAAGTTGTTGCCTCCTCTTCGCAATACTATCTATTCTTTTACTGTGATTATGTTGATAGTGTTGGACTAACTTTTCCATTTAATTCATTTGTATCTCTCCAATTCTTTTAGATATGCCAGTTGGGGTCCGGGGAATGTGGGGCGCACATCGCGTGGCGGTTGAAGCGGACGGCCAGGGCAGAGGAGGAGCTTTATGGGACAAGGCAGACTGAGCGACAGCGGTTTTCACAAAAGCATCCAAGGTTCCAAAGCAAATATAATTTCGACCAATTTTACTCCCTTTTTTGTCCACTCTGTTGGATCTGTAGAATGTATTTTGACGGTGACAGATGGGGATCAAGGTTTATGCTAATGATGTAGAAATAATTTTCCCTAGCTTTTTCATAGCATATCTACGTAAATACACATTTAACGTATTTTCAATTGTGACCAAATGTAGCATATAATGTGTTATTCATGTGTATAAGATTAAGTGTGACGAACTCAAACCAAACATTCATTACCTGACCCAAAAGTGTTGCCTAACTATGGCAGTGTTTGGTTCAGAGGCGAGATAGAATGGAATGGCTCCGATCTAGATTCTGATAATGGAATGGCTCTATTTTATGTTTGATAGATAGAACGGAATTATTCTGTTTTTCTTAGTTCAAGAGTGCAAACAGAACAGAGCGGCTCCATCCGATGTTTGGTTGAAGGGTGTGAAGAGAATAATTTCGCTTCTCATGTGTATACTCATTTCATCCATTAATGAACATTTTTTGGAATACCACAATTCCAGACATTCAACAAAAAAAGTTGTAAACAAGATTTTAGAACTCATATCAATTTTAGTTGCACCTCTGGCATCAACAGACCAAGAAAACCTATCTATTCACTTTCAATTACTAGTTTTACTAATCTAGACATAAGATTACAATTAGACAATTTTCTTTAGACCGAGAGTGAGGGGCTCATCATCTAGGGTTGGGGTCCCAGAGCTTTTTTTTTTGTTAAGGCGTTCAGGGTGGAGCTCAGCATCACTCACCCTGAGGAAGAGCGCATGGGGGAAGTGAACGGCGAGGTGTGCGAAGACCTCATCCATTTGCATGGAGGCCTCACACCACCCAGCCCAGAAGTGCACCACGGTGGCCCGGGTGCCGGCCACCACCGCCTCCAGCTCCACCTTTGACCCCACCTCCCTCACCGCCCCACCGCTCGCCGTTGAATAGAATCGGATCCATGCCAATCTCTTCCTCCCCGCTCTCATCCTGCCTTTCACTTCGTCAAATCTGTTTTTCTCTGGCATCGAATTAGTGGGATGTGCTTTGCTGCCTTCTTTGCCTTTCTGACTCGTGTATGGTGGTGCCCCCTATTCGAGGTCGGCAGTGGAATGGATAAGGAGGCGGTGGCAGAACCTCACCTTGCGAGAGAAAGGACCGAAGCCTCGCGTCTGATGGAGGAAGGAAATGAGTGCTCGCGTCCAGTCCTTTTTTTTAGCATGATAGTTCCGCATCTTCAAAGTATATGCCATTTCGGAGAACCGCTTCGCTCTCACTCTTTTCAACCAAACGTGAGGAAAAGTGGAATGAAACGGCTCGGTTTCACCTAACTCCTAAACCAAACGCCACCTATATTATCTACAAAGGCAATTGCATGCAATGTTTCTCTACAAATCCCAACATGCTCCACGCCTAAATAAAATGGAAGTCTGAGCTGTAGTGTTGAGGTCAAGTCGTATATTGGTATCACAGTTGAACATTTTGAGTTTGGCCTCCTTTGGAATGCAGAAATTTCAGAGGAATCATACAAAAAAATCATATGAAACAATTCAATTTCACAAAAAAACTCAGAAAATAGAAAAAAATCCTCCATTCCAAGGGAGGCCTTAACTTGGACAACAAAGGGTTGTTTGCAAGACCCGGATTAGTTTTCTACCGCAGTGCTATACGGGTTGTAGGGGCGGGATCACGCGGATGCTACAGTCATCCACCAAACCAAGCGGATATTTTCCATTAGCTATGGCCATGGCACGTTCGCACGCAGAGGAGGAATGCCTCTCCACCACGTGCCGCCCCTGCCCGCCCGCCGCTGAGCGGCGCCTCTCCCACGCCGATGAGCTCTGATGCTCTCTCTCCTATGTCACCAAGCTCCGTCTCACTCGGACACAGCCTCACACCTCTGCTGCTACATGACGCCCACCGCTTCTTTGCATCCAGAGAGACCAAGAGAGAGGAAGGCAAGAAAGAAGCTACAGGAAGCTACGACAAGAAAGAAGTCACGGGAGAAAGAAAGGAAAGAGATAAGGGAAGAGGAAAAAAGAAAAGAAAAATGAAAGAGAAAGATAAAAAAGAAAAATTAGAAAACATAGGTTATAAAAAAGAGGTATATTATATATTTTTAAGAAATTGTGAATCATAATTTATATTAAAATAAAAGAAAAGGATGGAAGTTAGGATGGAAATAAGAGAAAAGTTAGTTGCAAGAGATATAATAAAATAAGGATAGTAGTTGATATAGATAATAAATTTAGAGTAAAATAATTACAGAAGACTGTAGAATATTAGTATTTGATGAAAGAGTACACGCGGACAGAAAATATTACGTTAGAGTATGAATTTAGAATACGACTGCAGACAGTCTAAGCCAAGCAGCTTTATTCTTTTTGAACCTTCACTAATCTTTATTCAAACAGCTGGGCACGGGACATTATAAATTGCATAAAATTTGAGCCCTTCATGTATGACATAACATCGGTTAAGAAACATTAGCAACCATAATAACAAGAGATTGTTTCTAAACAGATCCATTGTCACAGGAAGAATTTATTCTTCAGCGTTGACCATAAAAGCAAGCTACATGATAGCAAGTTCCAGGCACAACAGTTTACAATAAACGCAAGAACACTTCAAAACATCTGTAGAATGAACTATGTCACCATGGCACCAGGTCTTTATTCATCCTCTGTGCGGACCGCTGCAGCAAGAAAAACAAAGTTAGATCTGCAAATTTCCACTGCAATATTTATTTAATCTAAGGCACATTAAGAATACAAAAAAGAAATGTACTTTTACAATTTCTTTACGTTGGATATGCAGGTTGCCAATGCACTATTTACACTGAGTGATAGTGCACAAAAGTAAAACACCTTGTGATTGGGCTAAATAAGAGTATAAAACAATCTGTTGGTTTCATTCAAACATTCGCAATGAAATGTACAGCAGTATGTAGCCACTCACCATATGAGTAATGCTAGAATAAAAGAAACTTGCAGAACCACTGCGAACATGAAGTACTTCATATGCTATTATGGATTAATACTACCTCAAGTAACAACTAAAAAAGAACCCCTCACCAAATTTATACTCCCTATACTAAAGGATGAAAAAACAACAACTTTCATACATGGACGCGTTTTCCACTTCATGCGCCCAAGCTCCTTCTAGTTTCTGGTGGATTCTCAAAGAGATGAATCAAACCCTTCTGATTGATTATTATCCTTCTAGTATTCTTGGATTCTAATTGACCTTTTTTCTCTTTCCAGGACTTTGACATGTTATGAATCAAATGTATCCTGGTGTCTTCAAAATTATAGTCATGATGTGTGAGTTCACTATTATCCACAACCATAAACTTCAAGGATGTAACGTTGTAAACTTTCTGGCTTCACAATAATACTATCACAACTTGGCACTACATTTCTTTAGCACCGACATGTTACATCAAATTTTGATACAGTCCATACCTAGTCATTAGGATATTACACATCTACCTCATCTCATATCCATAACTAGCTTTACAGTTGAAAGTAGAAAACCGAAGATCCTTATTTTTCTTATAAGCAGTGAGATGCGTACATATGTGAATTAACAATATTTAATAAGATGCATTCATGTACTGACACCTATAGTGATCCTTTCACCTTGCGTCATGTAATTGAAACAAAACTTACCGTAGCAGTAACTATTGGGATTCCCCCACATTGAGTCAGTTAGCAATTCGGACATTCCCCCAAATTCGCAGTACCTAACACTGCTAACATCCTATGCCGCACTAACTTCTCTAAT
>VSTD030000401.1:0-16388 GCA_008808055.3 Sporobolus alterniflorus | reverse complement strand
CTTGAGCTACGAGGAGCGAGAGTAATCTACCGAGTCAGGCAGATAACCCACTGAGCAATAACAACAAACAAGAGGGACCAAGTGATAGTAACTATGCACGCATCAAATCTCAAGACAAAACAAGAACAGAACATATAAGAATTAGGACTCAAAGTCTATACAGAAAGGTATGGATACAGGTGCTCACCGATCTCCGAGACTACTTCTGCAGCTCGAGCGAAGACTCGACTCTTGACTCCCGACAACTCTTCACCTGTGCTACTACTACTAAACCAGAACCTTTATAAGTGGAGAACTAAAAGTAGAGTGTGTTGTCTTCAATTCCATCAGCAGGGGGTATTTATAGGGGTCCAAGGAGGAGTTACCAACTTGGTTAAGTTAGTAACATGCCAGGTGTTGGCCGGCTAGCCAAGCCAGATGGCTGGCCAGCCACCGAGTCCGGCTTCCACCGACTTTAAGCTTCGGGTTCCTTGTTCCCGCCTCCTAGAGAGCGTGCCCGTGAAGCAAACCCGTGAGTGGCTACAAAGTGAGGCCGGCCGGCCAAGGAGTTTGGCCAGCCGGCCACCGCCTGGGCCCACTGGTCAGTGGCCTTTGCACACTGCCTCCTCGTGTCAGGTGCATTCCCGTGGTGACACTTATTTTGGTGGAATTTCAATTTTCCTTGTAATTTTTTGAAATTCTCCAATTTGACACCTATGTTCCTGAAATCAAATAAACACTAAAACTGTAGAACTAGGTTAGTAGACAAGGTGAATACATGACTATTTTATATATTTACTCGACATATTGGCGCATGAAATCGGTGTTTTATGAGCGCCAACATCATTTATCTCATGCTAACCACGGAGCCCTCGCTTCTGCGCCAAAACTGTTGTCAAGCCCCACGTCGTTCTAGTAGTCGCTCACGCCCATTGCAGACCTGTAGGTGGAGTCTCATCTTCTTTTTCTAAAAATCAATATGCAATATGTAAAAAACTTTATCTCAGAAAAAAGTTAGTTTTCATATCGGAGCACTCAAAATCCATTGTTCATACATGGTTTCATGAAACAGTTAACCCTTCGGCATACTACTAGCCTGCAGCACTCAAACCCATTGTTCAATGAATCAAAATACATTGATTTCCCCCTCCTCAATTACTATTTCACCAAAAATCAGTTTTTGAATTATGAACCAATTTTGAATAGATATATGAAAAGCAAGGTCAAATTGAGATAGAGGTGTGCATAGTATACAGGTGAAGAGCTGCAAATTTGGCTCCTACCTTGGTAAATTTGGTTCCTACCTTGGTTAGATTCAGAGAGAACACACATGGGCATGAAATCTTGGAATATATTCAAAGAGTAGCTTTTTGGTGTATTCCCAGTATTAGTTTGTGTTGGAGTTGATCTCCAATGGGTTTGGCAACAAGGAACCAAGCCCACCTCCCATCCCCTGATCGGGGGCAATCCCCTCAATCAAGGGGTAGTGGGCCCCACCGCCAGCACCAATATAATTGGCACGTGAACCAAAGTTCGTCTCTACCGCATACAGTATACCTACACAGAGGGTCTAATCCCCTATGGCACCGTAGCAGTGGGATGGCCCACTGTCAGATGCATTACCACCCAGCAGGTCTTCTATGACGGCGCCGCCTCCGGTTCACGTTCCACCTCAAGACCTACGGTATGGATCACCTCCCTCAGTGATGGGCTTATGGCTCAAGATCAAACCATGACCCTGCTAGTTTTGAACCCTAAGAGATCCTAAGCTATAATGTTCAAACATTGGTATCAGAGCCGTACTTAGGGTTGGCTAGGTCTAGTGTTTACTGTTGTTCAAGCTAATGCTCGGGACCCCTGAGCCGATGCCAAGTCTTGATCCATTTCTTTCCTGTAGCATATGGAAGGAGATGATTGAATACAGAAAACTAGGGTTATGAGGACTCACCTCAGGTCTGCTCCCGGTTTCCATGTCTGTCGGCTGTGGTTGGATCCACAAGCCACGCGGGTAGTAACTCGCCGCTGGCTGAGGAACCGAGCCGCCATGTGCTCACTTCGTTGTGCCACCACTTGTTGGTGCGCCACCGCCGGTCGTGGATGGACACCTCCATACAGGAAGGAGCCACTCAACGGTGGCGCGTTCACCCATCGGTGGACGCGCGCATCAGTGAGGGGGTCCACGGCGGTGCCATCGTTGTCCTTGCTCGCTCCTCAATCAGGTTGTGCGCTCAATTGTGGCACAGAGAAAAGAGAGGCTGGGGAGAAGAATGAGCTAGTGTTCTAGGGCGCGCCAACTCGGCGGTTTTGACCGGCCGAAAATGACGCGTTGCCGTCCGATGTGAATGAACGGACGATGATGAATGGGCCGAGGTAACAGCCCAGGAGAGGGAAACTTTTCCTGGGCCAGGCCATGGAATCGGCTTGGTGAGCGGGATGCACAGAGCATGAGTGGGTCGTGGGCCTGTAATTCTGTCTCAGTTGGCTTTGGCTTTGACTTTGGAATTGGTTTCGAGAACAGTGAGGAATTTTTTCTTCCTATCTTTTTTTCAAGTTTTGTAATATGCAAAGTAATTAGAGTTAATTCTTTGATTAAATTTGAACCAACGAATTCATTTAATCAGAGAATTAATGTGATTAATAGTTATACTTCTGTTCACTGTGTAGATTGAATTCTTTTCATGTTTACGATGCAATAAGTTTGATTATCTTTTCTATTTAAGTGTGCAAAGCCCAGTAAGAGAAATAGTATCCCGGCCCAGACCATGGTCAGGGCCTGGTGCGTGAGGCGTGCAGTGTGCGAGTGGGCCAATGGGCTGTTTTCCTTTCTGGGCTATGTTTTTCACAATGAACAGTAAAGAAGTTTATTTCTTTTCTATTTTAAGTATGATTATTCAAGGCAATTAGGTTGTTCTCTAATTGAGTTTGAACCAATGAGATCATTTAATTGGAGGATTAATTCTGAGATAACAGTGATGGACTAATCCCTATGTGGATTAAGAAATTTTCATGTTTCTGCTGCAAATAGTTATGTATCCTTTGATTGAATTGGAACCAACAAGAAAATTCAATTATAGCAATGATTTATTGATCAGAAAACTGATAGAAATTTTTTTGGATAAGTTGATTCCAAGAATTTAGTGGAATTTTCTTTGCCAAGTATTGAGATTTATAGCGTCAATTTCTGATAAAATTGGATCCAACATGAAAATTTAATCAGGAAAGTTGATTATTAAGAGTTTAAGGTTGATAATAAGAGCAGTAAATAGTTACTGTTTTTGGTTATGTCAGAAATTTTTGTGCTTTTGTTGTGACTAGTTTTAGTTGAAATTAAGTTTGATAAGTTATCAAGCTCAATAGTGAGCCTATCTTTAAGAAAAGCTTGTGCTAGTCATTGTTGATTTAAGTTTCTGATCAAATTGGATCTAATGTGAAGATTCAATTAAAAATAATTTAGTAAGTTTGGTAATTAGCATTATCATGGGTTTTTGTTGAGATTGAGATTCATCATCGCATTTGTTATGTATGATAATTGTTGTTATCATCATATTCCGGCGGAAATGATTTTCACCATCATCATGATACAATAAGTGTGATAATTGTCATTTTGATGATAATTTAGAAGTGGTTACAATTGTCATATAACTATATTTTCATGAGCATGATAATAATTGAGTACTAAGATAGATGATTTATTGAGTTGATTTTGAGAACATTAATTCTACCGATTGGTAGAATAAAATCAAACAGTGTACTCGATCTAAGTGAGATATTTTATCTTCTAACCAACAATGGACTTCTCCGACGGTGTCGCCTCCGATTCACGTTCTACCTCAAGCCCCACGGTATGGATCGGCTCCCTCAGTGATGAGCTTATGGCTCAAGATCAAACCATGACCCTGCTAGTTTCAAACCCTAGAGATCCCGGCCTATAATGTTCAAACAGTTTGAGCCAGCTCCATCTTGAACAGTCATTCCAACAGCAACAAGTAAGAACTGTGTAGAAAAACAAGAGATGATGAATATGAAAAAAAACATTTCATGAACAACAGTAACACTTAGGCAGAGCCATTATGAATACAACTCTTCAAACTAAACCTCTATAAGGATTTGTAACCACTTGATGCATTTTTCAAGAGGACGGATGTTCTATTCACAGTGTATGTAGGACATTTTCTTTGCTGAAGTACTACCTCATATCCATTCAGTTTGCTGCTCTATCAAACTATAGGCAATTCCACCCATTCATCTTCCATGTAAAGCATACTGCTTTGATCAGTTCTGGAATCCAGGATTAATTTTGTGAAGTCCCATCGAAATGTTTAGTCCTATGCACATTTCTCTCCACACTAAAGAGCATCCAAGTGAACACCTAAATCATGCGAGTAACACAAACTGGGGAACCTTCAGTTGGGTTTGTGCTTGTGCATTGCGCCATAAACTAACGATAACAATTTCTATAGTTCTCCATCAGTTCGCTTGAGGTTGTTGTGCGGACCAGATTTGAAGCACGGAGGAGAGGAACCGCCGAGTGGCTAGTGAAGCATGGCGCTTCCTGGCCAGCGGGGGTTCGATCCCCCGTCCCGTGCCTCCCCTGTGAAAGGTTTCCAATGAAAACCAGGTTCCAGGGACCTACATCTAAAAAAACACAAACAAGGGAACCTTTAGTTGGGTTTGTGCTTGTGCATTACGCCATAAACTAACGATAGCAATTTCTATAGTTCCCCATTAGTTCACTTGAGATTGTTGTGCTGGCCAGATTTGAAGCACGGAGGAGAGGGACCACCGAGTGGCGGGCATTCGGTGCCTTGCCTGGAGTGAAGGCTCCTACTCCTCGGAGCAGCTGAGCAGGTCGAATAAGAGGATGACCGACCAGGTTGGGGTTGGCGCCCCCATCGGAGGAGGACATGGAGGCCACATTCTAGGAGCCGGACACCACCGGGGGGGAGGGAGGGGCAGCACCGTCTCCAGGTACTTGTCATCCTCACCCATTGGTCCCGCCACCGGCCAAAAAGATCTCCGCAAGCAAGGCTCTCACAGCCGTGGATCGGGCTCGGGATCAGTGTGACTGTAGATGGAGCACAGACAGCACGAGATCCCTCAATAGTATTGGTGAAGCATGAAGGAAAGGACCGCTTGCTCGATGGGTGGCGGCGGCAGTGGTGGCAGCCAGGAAAGGGGTGGATTTTTCTAAATCAGTTGCGCGTGGGAGTATGCCGATCCATGGCGTGGCGGCGTGCAGGAAGGGAGGGGATGGCAATCCATGCACGGTGGCAGTGGCGCGTGAGACGGGAGGTTGGGGCTGAATCGGCGTGCGGGACGGGAGGTTGGGGCTGAATCATTCTGGAATCCAGGATTAATTTTGTGAAGTCCCATCGAAATGTTTAGTCCTATGCACATTTCTCTCCACCCTAAAGAGCATCCAAGTGAACACCTAGATCATGCGAGTAACACAAACTGGGGAACCTTCAGTTGGGTTTGTGCTTGTGCATTGCGCCATAAACTAACGATAGCAATTTCTATAGTTCTCCATTAGTTCGCTTGAGATTGTTGTGCCGACCAGATTTCAAGCACGGAGGAGAGGGGCCGCCGAGTGGCTAGCGAAGCATGGCGCTTCCTAGCCAGCGGGGGTTCAATCCCCCATCCCGTGCCTCCCCTGTGAAAGGTTTCCAATGAAAACCGCATTCTAGGGACCTACATCTAAAAAAACACAAACAAGGGAACCTTTAGTTGGGTTTGTGCTTGTGCATTGCGCCGCGCCATAAACTAACGATAGCAATTTCTATAGTTCCCCATTAGTTCACTTGAGATTGTTGTGCCGACCAAATTTGAAGCATGGAGGAGAGGGACCGCCGAGTGGCAGGCATTCTGTGCCTTGCCTGGAGTGAAGGCTCCTACTCCTCGGAACAGCTGAGCAGGTCGAATAAGAGGATGACCGACCAGGTTGGGGTTGGCGCCCCCATCGGAGGAGGATGCGGAGGCCATGTTCTAGGTGCCGGACACCACCGGGGGAGGGGCAGCACCGTCTCTAGGTACTTGTCATCCTCACCCATTGGTCCCACCGCCGGCCAAAAAGATCTCTGCAAGCAAGGCTCTCGCAGCCGTGGATTGGACTCGGGATCGGTGTGACAGTGGATGGAGTACAGACAGCACGAGATCCCTCAACAGTATTGGTGAATCAAGAAGGAAAGGACCGCTTGCTCGACAGGCGGCGGCGGCGGTGGTGGCAGTCAGGAAAGGGGTGGATTTTTCTAAATTAGTTGCATGTGGGAGGATGCCGATCCATGGCGTGGCGGCGTGCAGGAAGGGAGGAGATGGCAATCCATGCACGGTGCCAGTGGCACGTGAGACGGGAGGTTGGGGCCGAATCGGCTTGCGGGTTGGGAGGTTGGGGCTGAATCGTTGTGACTTACGGTCCCACCTATCAGCGTGGTCTTTGCTCATGGGAGGTGGAAGAAATCTAGCCATCGGATCTAAATCTAAAGGTGTAAAAGGGTGTGACAGATCAAGGTAACAGACCGCTCTTGGGTGTAGTAGTAGATATTAGAGAAAAAATATGTCAGTCCAAATAGATTAGTTTTCATGGCAAATCTAATGGCACTAACCTTTTGTCATTTAAGGTATACACTTTTAATTATATTAATGATCAAATCTAAAAGAAAATTATTCGACTTAAAAATAGGCTTAGATCTGACATCTAGAGGATTATATAAAGCACAGACCTTCCCGATCAATATCGGTGACTAAGTCTCGCGGTTGGCTCATTGGTGAGCGAGGCAAAAATGTGCAGCGTGATCAGACGTGGGGCGCGTCGTGTCTGTTACAAAATGGATAATTATAGAATTATCATTACAAATGGCCAATTACACTAATAATTGAAAGATCACTCCAAATGGCTTGATCACTTTGAATGGCCTCCCCTAAATGGTTGCGAACACTTCAATGATGTACTCCTTTGAATGGTTGTGAAGACATGTATAAATAGAAGAGCAAATGATCAATAAAGATATACAAGTTCATTCTTATTTGCACTTTCAACTTTACTTTCAACATGTCATCAATACTTTCGCTCCCAGAACCGAGAGCACTAAGCCACAAGAGTGTTAATTGGAAGAAGATTAGAAAGGGTAAGAATGGATGATCTTACCCAAGTTCTACTAGGATCCATCCTATGTCTTCTTCATCAAGACATGTCCAGACACCACCCACTAGTCAAGGCTTTCCCACGCCATCGCTGGTGTCTCAACCGTTGAGTCCAAAGGGCTCTAAGGGCGGCGGCAGGCGCACAAGGGACACCGAAAGTAGCACCGGCACTGACACAACCATAGGCCGATGGAACCTTCACCTCCACACCCTGCACACTTCACACTGGCGGTGAGATCTAACGACCTCGGTTAGTTCTACGGCCGAACAGAAGGGATTACCCACTTGTCGGCAATTGCTGGTGTGGGCACGAGTCATGTGATGGCCTCTGCACCACCCAAAGGTGGCGCCATCATCGATATCAACATCTCAGCAACCGCCCCTCCATCACCAACTCTGGCCACCACAGATTCGAGCCCTAACGGGTTGCAGATATGCTCTACACCACCAAACCCTAATGGGTCACCACCGCGTCTATGCCAGCTAGGAAATCAGATCATCCACTTGGTGATCTGGTTACCCTCTTCCTCTATCTACTCCTGGCTGGCCATCACACCCTGGGGAGCCGTGACCAATGCTCGCCCGTCTGACTTGACAGCATGGCAGGCACGATTCAATGGAACAACATCGGGTGAAGGAGGGGGGAGCTGATGGCATGGGGAGAAGAGAGGTGGCATCACCGGTGGCAACCTGAGATGAAGAAGGAAAGGTGGCTAAAAGAAAAAAATAGATCGAGAAGGGGGAAACAAGAAAGAGGTGAAGAAGACCCAGATCTGCAAGCCCAAAGGGGTCTGCGGGTTAGACCGGCAAGCCAACAAGCCAATGAAGGCCTCACGGTAGGGCTAACCCAAACTGAGGGTTCGGAGTCAACCACCACTACATCCAAGCCCATGAGGGGCTACACCGGCACAAGATCCACATGAGTATGATGGTGCAAGAGACGACGCAAGTGGGTAAGAAGGCAACAATGGTGATGGGAGAATACTCCAAGAAGAGGAACGACCTCAACCCCACACACCAATGCTACTCCAAGAAGAAAGGAGGAAGGGAGGCAGTGGATTTAGATATGTGAACTGGCACTGGCAGTGGAGTGAAGATGGCAGATACGTTGTGGTGGAGGAGACGAGGCAACCAAGTTGTGGCACAAGGAGGAAAAGAAGGACTGAGCCATCGCCAGGGTTAGTGCTGCCGGTTTTATCCGGTCAGTGCCAGACCCTTCTAGAAGAAGGCTTCACCCGTGGGCTCTTGCCTCAGGCTGGCCATTGACCTGGCCACCAGCCACTAACATAGCCTTTGGGCCTTGTGTGAAATGGGCCGCATCAACATCTTCGGTCTTTGTCTCAAAGCGGGCCAGAGAAAATGGGCTGCAACAAGCTAGTGCCTTGAACTCCAGTCGGCGCCTAAACGGGCTAGTGTGCCTAGGACCCAAGAATTTGGGCTATTTCCAATTTGGTTGTTATTCCAAAGTCCAATTCGGCAAAAAAATTGCAACATTTAAATTCTATTGATTAGAATTTGTTTAAAAAAATTAGTACTTTTTTAGTATGTATAATTAAGGTATTTTGTAAAATAGTGCTAAATTCTATTTCTGAAAATAGAATTTCTGCTACATGGCTTATAACAAAGATTTACTATCACCAAGATTGTGTGTATAGCAATGGAAATTTGAAGATTTCTTGCATAATTCACCAAAATTTAAACTCATGGAGTTTAAAATGGATGGAATTCACACAATTTAAATTTAAACTATCGGTAGTTTAAATCGATAAATACCATGAATTACGCAAACATGAAATTTAAATAGGATTTTGTTAGATAAATCCTTGTTTACGCCACTATAATTCTTAAGTGAATTTTGGTGATTTTCACATAATGAAACCATGAACATTCTAATCAAATCATTAGTTACCCCATTGTAGGAAAATGACTCGTGAATTCGAGGAACTAGCCTTAGATGGGCATAATTACCCTACATGAGCGATGGACATCAAGATTAGCTTGGCACTTCGGGGGATGTATGAGGCAATTATTCTCCTGCTGAGAAGATTGTACCATTTCTAGATCCATACAATTACAATGTCTTATACATAATAAGGAATCATATCCATCCTGACCTAAAGTCAGAATATGTGATGGAAGAAGAACCAAGTATGCTTTGGACTGCTCTTCAAACTCAATATGAACTGTGATGTCCCTGCCCTCAAAAAGGACGATTAGTCCAAACTAGGATCATTATGGGGTGCCATTACCGAAATTAATGATGCATAATACATCACATACAAGAATTAAACACCTAAAAATACTCTTAAAGTCAAACTTTATTACAGTTTGAGTTTTGAATTCGATTATAGAGTTTTAAGCGGAAGAGAGAATAAAACACATTTTGTGGAAGCGAACACTCCACGGTCTAGAATGACACCATGCTCTAGAGATGCCGACCTTAGGAATGGCTCACGTCAAAAGGGAGAGAGAGAGAGAGTACACCTACAAAATAACATCAAGGCAAAGCCTGAGCAACTAAAGCTCAGCAAGGCTTACCAATCAACGTGACCATAAAAAGTTGACTCCTAGTATGCAAGGCTTCATGGGAATAAGCTCTGTGCTATGCCAAACCCGCGCTAAGAGAGTCCTTACTTTCAAGTTTTAGCTATATTCAAATCATTTCAAAAGAAAGGTGCATCCTACTGTAATCATACAAGAGTTGCAAACAATTAAGTGTATTAAGCAACACAACATCATTTACCAAAAGCTCATTAAGTTATCTATGTGATGAGTGCCACAAACAAGCGATACTCATATTCGAGAGTCACGGTGATTTGAATCGATGTACACCCTGCAGGGGAAAATCTGACCAACACGCCACACGCATCCCACGCTCGGTCCACGTATAGTCCTAGACCATATGTATCTCACGTGGTCAACACATAGCAACCTTTTCTTAAGTCATCAATAGCGAAGGACAGAGCCACTACTCCTGAGAAAAAGGGCTCCCAACACAATCCACAGCACGATGGCTGACCGATCCATGGGTTTGTACCCAGTTTCTCTCCCAAACCAGCCATTGAAGCAGTGGGGGTAAAGCCACCCTCTGTTGACGTCAGGCTACTAGGCTTACTAGGCCTATATCATCGACATGTGATCTGTACGTTCAATACTTGCTCATGGAGGGCCAACCCATCGGTCATTAATTGAGACAGGTGGGAGCTACAGCCTTGAAGGTGCCAGCTTTCCACATACCACTCCCTGACCTTCCCAACTGATGGTCTCCCCTTTCCACCTACAGGCTCCGCCCGGTCTCCAGTTAACCATAATCCACCAACTAAACCAGAGTTTGAGTTTAAAGGAACCTATGGCCGCCACGTGGTCTTCCGACCACTCGACCATCTACCGTGGCCTACAACTATGCCTAGCCATAGCTAATGACCTATCTCTAGTCATAGAATCATCAAGGATAGATCAGAAGGTCACCTTAATGCAACTAGGGCATCAATTCAACTCCTATAACCTAATGCACATTCCAGAATCATAAATAAGATATAAAGATAAATAAAGCTCAAGAAATGTGGTTAGATGCACTAGGCCTTGCCTTGATTACATCAATGTTAGCATCCTCATAACTTGACACTTGTGGTCCTCCGAACACTCATTGGACTTGCTGCACTTGAATTTCCGTCTTCGGCTCCACGTGATCTATCGTATATGTAAAAGATGACCACAATTAACTAGTACAATGCATGGGATGCAAAGTGCAATATGATGTATGATCATAAGTAATCTACATATATTAACTCTCACAAGCTATTTTACTAATTTACCTCTACCATTTTTAATACTTTAGTGATTTACCTACATCTTAGAAAATTAATAACATGAGATTTAAGAATCTAACAAGGGTGTATGATTTTCTGCGGGTTCTACATACCAAGATGAGCTACTCTACCAAGAATGATTACTTTACTAGGCATATTTAATTTACTACAATTTATTTATTGAAGAAATAGAAATTAAATCATAGAAATTATTATGAGCAGAAAATAAATATGATACATTTTATACAAGCTAAAGGATGTGATATGAATATGCTTGCCAATATTCTATGTATGAACATGCATGGATTCTTGTAACTAATTACTTAAAGATTTAACTTCTAAGAATTTTATACAATGCAATAATGCACGCATATGGATTTGGTCAAGCTCACAGTAGAGATCTACTCAAGAGGATTCAGAAAAAAAATTATTTCATATTTTTATGAATTTGTGTGAATTTTAGAACTTTGAACTAATTTCTGGGAATATTTAAAAGAAAGCAAAATTGGAAGAGAAAAAGAAAAACAATATACCCGCTACTGGGCCGAATCCAGCCCGAGGCCAAGGCCTCTGAGGCCCGATGACCTGTTGTGCCGGCCAGGCTGAAAGGCCGTAGCGGCCCACCGGGGCAACCCACCTAGGGTCCCGCAGCGCCTTGGTATCCCAAATCGATTGGCGCGACACGACGCCCACCCAACGTGGTCACCACACTCACGCGCCGCATGGTGGTGCGCTCATCGGCGGTCAGCTAGGGACTGAGGCGTGGCAAGGTGCACAGTTTGGCCACCCCCGAGGCTCGGCGCACCCACTGAACAAGGTTGCGGGGGCGGAACCTCTCTATGGCGGTGGGGCGGCATCGAGGTGGCAAAGATGGCAGTGCGGCGGCGATTTGGCCTCCCCGAGCGTGGGCCGATGATCTCCGGCACTGGGGAGGGGTCAACTAGGGGTGGATGAGGATGGGGAGGCCATCGGTGAACTTGGAATGGTGGGGGAGCTCGCGAGGAGGAAAAGAAAGTGGGAGCGACGCTGGTGGCTTTTAAATGGGGATAAGACGGGCGGCACCATGGCGAAGAAGTGGAGGGGGGACGACGGCGTGCCATGTGGAGGAGGGAGGACCCAGCACCCGACAGTAGCGCAGCTCCGGTGGAGGCAGTGGTGGTCGGGAGAATAGGGGATGGCAAGGGTGGCGGTCCGGTACGGACGTTTGCTTGTGGGCCGGCCCAATAATGAAGGAGGGTGGGCCCGAACCAAGAAAGGAATTTCGAATTTTCAATATTTTCAAATTGTCTTGATTTTCAAATGGGCCAAAAGATGCCTTCGCTTGCTCAAAAAAATTGAAACAAAATATGGTTATGATGGATTTAAAGAAAGGAACAACTTTCTCCATAGGAACTTCTTCATATTTAGAATTGATTTTGAGTTAAAAATTTGGGAAGTCAAGGTCTATATTCTAATTTAGGAATTAATTCAAATAACTAGGAATGGACCAAAATTACAGGAATTTGCATGGAGGTAGGAAATCTAATTTGGAACACTTTTCGTGTGGCTAAATTCTTTCAAATCTCAATAGATTTTGAATTATTCAAGAGATTCTAGGAAAACTAATTTGAATAAAGTGTAGTCAGATAGGCTAATTGAAATCATTATTCCAAATGCACCAGAACTCAATTTTGGAGACGGATTGCTCCATGGTGATATTCAAAGATCGGACTATGATCTGGGTGACATGCACACATCATAACCCAATATTTAATAAGATGTGGAATTTACAAAAGTTCTAATCGTTAAGCAAAAACTGGAGGAAAAAATCCAAGTCTGAAACTGAGTTAATTAGCTCTGTTTGGACCCTTAAAACAAATACTTGCTGACCTCCATCATTTTTGTATATTTGCACATTGTGGAACATGCCATGGGGAACAAATTCTCTTTTGGGAGCAATGTCTAATTTGACTCCAATAAATTTCCAAAATTTGCTGACTGAGAAAATCGGTCCACACTAAACAAAACTTGAAATCTTAATTCTTTGCCTTTGAATTTAAATTTGAATTTGATTCCAGACCTTGGTGTATTGATTTAATCTGGCATTAGGACTTAATTGCAACTTAAAGAACTTGATTAGGATTTTCGTAACACAGAGTGTTACATGAACAATAGAAGGCGGTGATTTTGCCGGAGGCAAATCATGACTGGATTCACTTGAGACTCCAGGATTATAAATCTATTGAAGATTATAATCACGTCGTTCATAAGATATGTGCTAAGTTGAGTTTTTGTGAGAAAGAACATTCCAAAGTGGATAAGATTGAAAAGAGACTTCAAACTATGCTCCCTTCGAATAGGATCTTACAATATCAATACCATGGCAGAAATTACGAACATTACCTAGATCTTATTCGTGGTCTACTCCAAGCAGAAAAGCATGATGAACTTACTTTAAAGAATCATCACCAATGATCAATTGGTACTGCTCCTCTATCAGAGGTTCACTATAATGTGAAGGGTAAAGGAAAAGTTAATGGGTCTAACAACCATCAAAAGAATTTTGATAAATTCATAAAAGGCAAACGCAACGGCAAGGGTAAGAAGAACAGAACCAAAGGTAAAGGGAAAGGCAAGGCTTTTAAATGCCACAAGTGCAATGGTCCAAACCACTTTGCAAAGAAGTGATGAACTCCCCAACACTTGATTGAATTGTACCAAAAATCCCTAAAGGAGGCGAATGGAGCTAAAAGATCGTATGAAGCTCACTTCAACGATGTATCCAAGGAAGCAACTACGTCGGAGACTAAAGAGGAGGACCTCAAAACTCCTAGGACGACGGACAAGGAAGACATAGATATGAAGAACACAATTGTCGAATACAATTCGAATGATGTGTTTAGGGACCTAAATTAGGGTCATTTATCTCCATTATTAGATTATGAATAATCTATAGTCTATGTAATAATAATATTAGTGATAATTTAAAGTGGTTGTAATATGCATTATAATGTGGTATCGATTATGATACAATATGTATGTGTGTAGTATGTATGACTATATGATACTAAAATAATGTTTATTTTTATATAGATCTTTGAAGTCAATCCGATGGAGGAGGAAATGTGTCTTGCAGATAGTTGCACCACAAACTCTATACTTAGGGAAACTAAATATTTCCAAACTCTTACAAAGAGAATGGGGAATATTTTGGCAATTGCTGGACGCGATGCGAGTATAGTAGGCTTTGGAAAAGCCACTATAACACTTCCCATAGGTACACAAATAACAATGAAGAATGCACTTTTGTATCCTGATTCGACATGTACCCTACTAAGTTATAGAGATATCCGTATGAATGGGTTACATGTCATAACTCAAGAGGAGAATAATGAGGAGTTTCTCCTCATTACTAAATCTAACGGAGATGGCCATGATATTTTTGAACAAATACATTCCTTTCAATCAGGATTGTACTACACATACATAAAATAAGTTCCACATGTTATGTACAAAGTGATTTTCTAGAATGTTGATACATTCTAAACCTGGCATGATATGCTAGGACATCCTGGACTAGGGATGATAGGAAGATCATTGGCAATTGTATAGGTCATAATTTAAGAGAAGCCGAATTTCCCAAACATTAAGATTTTATGTGCACCGCACGTGCAACTGGGAAAATGATCTTGAGTCCCTCACCTCTCAAGATACAGACAGAACTACTAAAATTCCTTGAAAGAATACAAGGTGACATTTGTGGTCCGATACAACCATTATGTGAGATGTTCAGGTATTTTGTGGTATTAATTGACGCATCTACTAGATGATCACATGTGTGTCTATTATCGACATTGAATCATGCCTTTGCTAAATTTATGGTGCAAGTCCTATGATTGAAAACAAGTTTTCCTAAACATCAAATACAATCTATTTGATTAGACAATGTTGTAGAATTCTCATCCAGAGCATTTAATGATTATTGTAAGTCTCAAAAAATTCAAGTGCAACATTTAGTGGCATATGTGCATATCCAAAATGGTTTGGTTGAGTCTCTAATTAAGTGAATTAAATTAATCACTAGACCTTTACTACATAACTACAATTTGACTATTACTTGTTGGGGTCATGTAGTCTTACACGCCGCTGATCTAATTCAATTATGGCTAACTGCTTATCATAGCACCTCCCGCTATACCTTGTACGTGGTAATGCTCCAAGCATTTCCCATCTGCGGAAATTCAAGTGCGCGGTGAATGCACCGATTTCACTACCGAAGCGTACCTCAATGTCCCCCCATAGAAAATTGGGGATCTATGTGGGATATCACACCCCGTTGATTATTAAGTACCTGGAGCCACTTATAGGGGATTTATTAACAACCTGGTACACTGATTGTATATTTAATGAGGATTATTTCCTAGCATTAGGGGGATAATACAAGTACCATTCAGAATATCAGGAAATAAATTAGGATGACCAGTCCATCCTATCCTCAGATCTACGTACAAAGGAGACTGAACTTCAAGTTTAGAAAATAATCAATTTGCAAAATGTTACAAATAATTTGTCAAATGCATTCACTGATTATAAAGGTGTCACAAAGTCCTAAAATCCTATGGTAAATGTGCCTGAAAGAAAGGAGGTACCAAAGAAAACCATTCAGGCCCCTTCTATAATGAAGAGGGGGAGGGCTACTATAACCAAGAAGGATGACGCTTCTGGTAAGCGTCCAAGGAAAGAGAAGATGAGGCCTCTTCAAAAGACAGTGATGTGGGTCAACCTATGGTTGCTAGACACCTTGTGGACATTAATATGCCACAATCTAGCACTCAAGTGTGCTATATAAATGAGAATGCTAGTACGTCAGAAAATCTTGACACACTCCTATTGGGAAATCAAGAGGAGTCAAATGGGATAGAAGAGATTTCCATCAACTATACTAGTTCTGGAGAAGTGTATGATCGTAGTACTACAATTGTCAACTCAAGATTTTCAACCATCATTGCAGAAAGTGTACTTGTCGATCCAGATCGTAAGACTATGGTAGAGTGCAAAAGGAGCTCGGACTAGAATAAATGGAAGGAAGCAATTGAGGCTAAGAAAAGTTCACTTAAGAAAAAAAAGTTGTTCACTGATATGATACCTACACCTCCTGAAATCTTTCCTGCTGGATTCAAGTGGGTTTTTGTTCAAAAGAACGAAAATAATGAGATGGTAAGATATAAAGCGAGGTTGGTTGCACAAGGGTTTACGCAGAGATCTAGAATTGATTTCCCTGAGACATACTCTCCAATGATGAATGGAATAACCTTCTGATACTTCATATCTCTGGCAATATAAAAATCATCTATCTTTGTAGTTGATGGATGTCGTGACCGCATATTTGTATGGGTCGCTAGATTTGAATATATACATGAAAGTTCCTGATGGAATTTCTGTTACGAATGTGCTTGTTGGTGCTCATAAAACATCAATTTC
>VSTD030000400.1:0-16396 GCA_008808055.3 Sporobolus alterniflorus | reverse complement strand
AAGTGGATGGAAGCTATGCCAGTGGTGAACATAACGTAAGAAGTAGGGGTAAAGTTCATGTAGAGCATCATATATAGATTCGACGTGCCCCAAAGAGTCTTGATAGATAATGAGACCTAATTTAAAGGAGCGAAGTTTGTAAGATGTTGCGTGGATTTTGGTATCCACCACCAGCCGTCATCGGTAGTACATCCTTAGACGAACGGGCAAGTCGAGCGGGTAAACAGACTTATTCTACAAGGGATGAAGACAAGAATGTTCCATGATCTGGAAGCCAGAGGCAAAAATTCATAGAGTTGCCCTCAGTGCTAGGGGATCTCCATACCAATATCAACATAGCGACTAGAGATACTCCTTTTAATCTGGTCTATGGAGCAGAGGCAGTGCTGTCACTAGAAATCTATCTCGAGTCAGCAAGGGTGGCACACTTTAATGCAGAAGATTAGGCAGAGGCAAGGGAGCTTGACTCCAATTTGGTAGAGGAAAGGCACAACACAACATTGGCTAATGTGTGGAAATATCAAGCTTCCTTGAAGTGGTACTATAACAAAAGTGTGGTGCCAAGAGAGCTCAACGTCGGGGATTTGGTCATAAAAAAGGACACCCACACCAGAGACAAGCATAAGTTCTCATCACCCTGGGAATGACCGTTGATCATAGTAGAAGAAGTTGCACTAGGGGCTTATGTATTAGCAGAGGTTGACGATGGCATGCTCCCTAATACATGGAATGCTGATCAGTTGCGTAAATACTATGCCTGATGTACTTATCTAATTAATAAAGATACATTATTTCTCATCATACATCCGTCAGTGTACGACTTTATCTTATGGTCTATCGATCGAAGGAGATTATCAGCCCATTAGTGAAAATGATAAGTCTCTAGAAAGAGATAACGTGTTCCCAATCTAGTTAGATGCTTTACCCTAACCAAGTATCTATTAATTCCCGATCAACGTCTAAAGGGTAAACACTGCCATACGTATTATTAACGATTAGTAAACCTGTGCCCAACTAGTAATAAGCATTCCCGATTGACGCAAGGGGCTCATTTTTGATCACACGCACGATCAGTGAACCAACGCGTACAAAAAGTAAGGTGCTCTTGATTGACGTCACTTAATATCTATCTTATTCTTTTTATATGCGCAGAGCCGCATACAAAAAGCAAGAGACTCTCCATTAATGTCCCTTAACATCTATCTTATGTTTTTTACATGCGCAATACCGCATACAAAAAGCAGGGAGCTCCTGATTGACGTCCCTTAACATCTATCTTATAATTTTTACATACACAGTGCCACATACAAAAAGTAAGGGGCTCCCGATTGATGTCCCTTAACATCTATCTTATACTTTTTATATGAGTAGCGCCGCATGCAAAAAGCAAGAGGTTCCTAATTGACATCCCATAACATCTATCTCATATTTTTTATATGTGCAGCGCCGCATACAAAAAACAAGGGACTCTTGATTGATATTCCTTAATATCTATCTTATATATTTTTACATGCGCAGCGTCGCTTACAAAAAGCAAGGGACTCTCAATTGACGTCTCTTAACATCTATCTTATGCTTTTTATATGTGTAGCACCGCATATAAAAAGTAAGGGGCTACCGATTAAAGTCTCTTAACATCTATCTCATACTTTTTACATGCGCAGCACCGCATATAAAAAGCAAGAGGCTCCCGATTGACATCCCATAACATCTATCTCATGTTTTTTATATGCGCAACGCCGCATACAAAAAGTAATCAGCTCCTGATTGATGTTCCTTAACATCTATCTTATGTTTTTACATGCGCAGCGCCGCATACGAAAAGCAAGGAGCTCCCAATTGACGTATCTTAACATCTATCTTATACTTTTTATATGTGCAGCACCACATACAAAAAGTAAATGGCTACCGATTGAAGTTTCTTAACATCTATCTCATACTTTTTACATGCACAGCATCGCATACAAAAAGCAAGGGGCCCCGTTTGACGTCCCTAATTGCCTATCATCTAATACTTTTTATCCACACAGAGTTAACTGATTCCGATTGACGTATCATCATACTTTTCGTACATAGCAATCATCGGTGTATGGAAAGCAAGTGGCACACACATATATATATATATCCATCAAGTATTCAATGAGGTCAAATCAAATTTTTTTTATAAACTAATCATTGTTTATTACAACACAGATAAAAATTACAAAGCTCTGGGACTGTTATTATCATCAGACTCAGCAAGACTGGAGAAATCATACAAGGACACAAATTCATGGGCAGCGTCATATGCACTATTGGCTAATGCTTCCTGCTCTACGTCATCAATGGTGAAGTCCTTGTGGAGAATCTCCATATCAAGATCAGGCAGGTGATTTTTAAATAGCGCCGCAGTGTTGGCCACTGTCGAAGAAATCACCACTGAAGAGGAGAGTTCTCATTTAGAGAGTGCCTACCGAGCTAAATCCAGCGACTGCTCTTGGGTTTTCAATTTCTCTTCAGTAGCCTTGAGCTTCTCTTCAGCCATCGATATCTGGATTTTAGCTTATTGCTCCCGAATCACTACGACGTCAGGAGCAGCTGACCTGCTGGTTAGCTTATCATGGGTAGTGGTGAGGGAGGCTTTGGTGGACTCCAGTTCTCAAGTCAACTCGGCCTTAGCATCATTGGAATTTTGAAGGGCTTGTTCAGCAGCGTGTCAGGTAGTTTTTTTCCTCAACCAAAGAACAGTCGGCTGCCGATCGAGCAGCTTTCTCTTTGGACAGTGCTTCCTGTGCTACCGCCAGCTATGTAGTCAGTGCTATAGTACAAAGAAGATCATGGAATCAGCAAAACGGATCGGAGGCTTGAGATAGTACCTTCCCGATCGGCTTCAGCATTCTTCAAGCCCTCCAGGTATTCAGTAAGATGTCGAGCAGAATTCCAGGCCTCAGCAGTGGATCAAATCATCAAGGATGTTCCCCCCGAAGGAGGAGGAATGGGAGCAATGGCTGCTGTTAAAACCATTGGGTAGCAACCAACAACTGGCTCACATGTTTTGCTGATCTGTCCTTAGAAGATTTCCTGCAAGAAGTTATATCATCAGTATGAAAATTATTATATAGAAGCAAGTAAAAGATTAGCAGTTACCTAGACACAAGGATGCTCTTTAGGGGCTGCCCGCGTGTTTTCTTCACAGGCTAGGCAGCACCCCCGACCAATGTTCTAGCACCAACAGCCTGAGATGCGTGTCAAAAGGCTTTAAAAAGGAGCCCAAAAATAATTTCTACAGCAACTAAATCCAGAGGACTTCAAAGTTTGTGGTACGGAAGAAGCTCAATTTGAGTCATCACCTGATTGGCGGGAGGTTTGGGCTGCTTGCACTTAAGGGTAGGAGGGGGACATTTCCTTTTCTGTCTATCGGCCGAAGGGCCAGTGGCTTTAACCTGATCGACAACTGAAGGATGGGCTTGCCCCAGCAAGTTGGAGTCGATCAGATTAGAAGCGATGTGCTCAGCTGAGGTTACTCCACCATTAGCATCATCACCAGCTGGCTCCTTCAGCACATTATTATCACCATCTGACAGTTCAACATCAACCAGATGATCGGGGTACAGATTCTGCGTTTGCAAGTAACACAGATGTATCAATCATAAATTAGGAAGAATAAAAGAAGGTAATGATCCTCACTAGAGGAGGAGGATTTTTAGTGCAGTAGGGTGTGGGCACAGTGTTGGGTTGCAGAACTGGCGGATCCTTGTTGAAAAGATACCCCACCAATCGGTCTATCTCGACCTTGGTTAGAGCTGAACAAAAGAAAGAGTGTATCAGATTGTTACAAGTAAAACTTGGAGAATGAAGATCATACCATCGATGGGCTCGTGGTTTGGAACAGCTAACCGCGGGCATTCGAAAGCTAGCTTCTCCTGATGGCCGATGGGGTGAATTTACCGAAGTATGAATTCCTTAGTGCAGTGGTAGGCCTTAAGCCCAGCTTCATGGAGTTCAGCCATCCGCTGGACCAGAGCAACCAAGTGAGGTGTCATCGGCGGCTCACCCCATTTGTCTTTGATGAATGGGGGACAGAAGTCTGTTCACCCACTGCAGCTGAACATGCATATCCACCAAAAACCACTTCTTCTGAGAGTCCTTCCAGGAGCTCTTGAAGGTGGTATCGATATATTACTGACTGCGGCGATGACAAAGTGACAACTCGATCTCTGAATAAACAACCTTGGTGTATCAGATCGAAGAATAGAAATACCAGAATAAGTTGGTATCTGGTGCAATCCCCAGCCAACATTCACACAGTATTGTAAAGTAGTTGAGGGCAGCGATGGCATTGAGGTTGAAGTGAACTAACTCACATCCAAGAAAGTTCATGATAGAAGAAAGAAATTTGCTAGGCGAAAGACCCAACCCAGCGATCAAATAGGATTCAAAGCAGATTGTGGTAGAGTCATTAACAATGGGAGCATCTACCTTAGGAATCATGGATATCAGATTGCTAGTCAGCCAACCAAACCTGTGATAAGCTAAACGCTCCTCCTAAGTAACAATTGTTTTCTTGAAGAAGTCACTCATCTCAGGAACTTTTCTATCTGTCATTTTGGTGGCGGCTAGGGTTGGTGAAGAAGAGGTGACCAGAGCAGCACTCTCCACCCCGGAGTCGCTCTGGGCATCATTGTCGGTGGGCGTGTCAGTGATGGGAAGATCGTGAGCAGTTTTTGTGGCCATGGAGTGAGAAACAGGAGCGGTGCAGCAAGTAGTGAAAAGTTGAAAGGCAAAAGAATGAGAAGCGGTGGGATTGGACGCACTCATCGACGCTTAGCTTTATATGCACAGCAGGCGACAGTGTGATGATTCACTTTCTGAGAAAAAAGATGCCTTTCTATTTCAACCACCCGCGCAATCTGGACGTGGGATTGAGGAGCCGAAAAGTTTAAAAATTTAAAAGATTTTGAAGTTTGTGGCGTCCTCGAGAAGGATTTGAGAGTTAATGGACAAGATTGATCAATCCGAGCGGCACGGTTATTTGCCCGAAGTGTAAAAAGAAATGTTGGGGTGATTGCCCGATCGTGCTATCAAGCCTAGTGCCTGATCAGTATCGGCCAGAATGCAGTGCCCCATCAGCAATGATTAGGAAGTAAATCAAGTTAAATCACGTCCTACATTGGTAATCGATGCCGATCAGCATTAATCACGTGCTCGATTAATGTAAGACCGATGTGATGTGAAGATTATTTTTATTCAGGTCGGTTCTCATTAGTATTCATCACGAAGCCGATCATTGTCAGACTGATGGGAGAAGAAGCGTTAAGTCTAGAAGGTTACGTCGAAAAGGTTTTATCATTTTATCGAAGTCAGAACATCAATACAGAGTCATATCAGCAAAAGATCCAGATTTCATTAACTTGGATTGAAGAGAACTCCTATTACAGTTCTAAAGATTCTATGAGACATAACCAAAGTAGAAGAAACTACAAAAGATGGAAGCAGGTATGAAGGATGTGAAAGTATGTCAATGGCTCTACATTATCATCCCAACTTCTTTACACAAAGAGAAGGAGGAATAGCAATGCAGAACCATTGAAGTTCTCCTTGAAGCACGCCTGCCTCAGCACCTTCTTGATGCAGTAGCCTAAGGCTCGCCGGCGTCATCTCCTCTGTCGTCGTCACCGCCAGCCTCCTGATCGGGGCCATGATCATCACTATTATCATTTTTTGCCCCCACATGGGCATCGTCGATGTAGGCGGTTGAGGCAGGGTTGACTGCAGTAGAAGCAACCACATCTTTGGTGCCAGTAGTCTTCTCCTCGAGCACCTCCTCTTTATCGGAGTCACTGAGGACGATGATCTTACCATCGCTGGGCGACCCCAAGACAGCGCGGTTGAGCTCACCAAAGAGTCTTTGGGTGAACTCAAAGTTGCGAGAACTAGCAGCAATGAGATTCTTCTCATCCGAAGATGAATATAGATCGATCACCGGAGCCTTCCCGGAGGCTCCCCATGCTCGAACACCGGTGAGCAAGGGCAGCGTGAAGAGATCTTCGACGGGGATCCTGGTGGCAGTGGAGACCCAAATGGGAGTGCCTCTCTTGCCCTCCATTGTTGTTTAGCAAAAAAAGAGAGAGAAGAACCCTAAGAAAGCTAGAAAGATGGGATGCGAGGTAGTTGTCAGCGCAAGACGAATGGGGTATTTATAGCCCGTGAAGCGTCACGCCGCTACAGTAATTGACATACTTTCAACTCCCGCGCACCCACTTAAGGGCGTCGCTTTGAAAAACATGCATCGTGCACCGGTTATCCAGACGGTTAAGTAAACTATTCAACTTTTTAGAAAAAGACACACAACATATGTGACAGCTGTGTAACAGTTGACACATGTTGTGGACTCATCAATATATATCGAATACATCATCAACCTGGTGTAGCATCGGGAAAAAGCCGATCAACGGAGTAAAAGATTGGCGACAGCCTGAAGTAGATCAAGATAACCCGGTGCATGAGGCCTAGCTTTAAAAGAGGCGTCTAATCAGAGAATGTTGATCGCTAGGTAGCCTGATCGGGAACCAAAATTATCAGGTTGACGACATATTCAGGGGCTAGTGATGATACCATAAATATCTACCTGTATCAGGGGCCTAATGGCTGAATGGCCCATGAGGCTGAACGTAATCTTAGATAGAGTTCCGATCGTAATTGTAGGGATTGTAATAGAATCAGAAACCTGTCGTATCGGTTCTGCTGATTATATAAGTAGGCGCCCGTAATTCATCTGGGACATCAAATTTTATAGTATAATATAGCAAAAACTAGACGTAGTGCTATTACTCCATGAGAGAACCTGAACCAGTCTAAACTCACCGTGTTCATTTTCAAGATTGATCCTACATCGTCATATTTCTCCTGATCTCCATCACAAATATCAGATGACATAATGTCTAACACCATCAATTTCTTTGGAACTTCAGCTTTGGGAACAGCTTCAAGAAGCATATAAAATTTCTGGAGCTACGACAAACACGGCCTAGTAGTTGAAAGTTCAACACAGCAGTACCCGGTGCACTAACTGGCATTACCTGCTCCATCCAACCGCTCCATTAACAGGACAAAGTGCAGACCGATCAGTACAAACTGGTGCAAAAGCGATCACTACAGAATTGTGAAGTGTGGCTGAAGCAACGATAGTGCAGTTCTGTCTGTAAAACTGATAATCCGACGTTACGATGGCCGATTTGCGTGTGGCGTGAGGTAAAACCGGGTTTCAGATCATCCCGGAAATCCCAAAGGCTTCATGTGGACCGATGATTGGATACACGGTCCATGCGACACGGCGGTGTGACGAGGATCCTGATCCAATCCCGTCGGATTTTTCCGTAACCGCCCGTGTCCCGCACACACGGACCACCTGATCCCGCGGACGGTGTGTGTCATCTCACCGCTTCGCCTCGTCCGGTCCATAATGTCCAGGAACGTCGTCGGCTACCTGCCACCGACGAGCGGTGGTCTGCGCTGGCTCACGATCGGCACGGCCGCCTGGCGATCGCCGACCGCTAACGGAACAAGGTCCACACGCCCGCCAAGTTTATCTCGACGGCCATACGCGCGGGTTCCACTTCGCCTGCGTTGCTTTGCTTGCCGGTCTGCGGCTCATCGCTAGCGCCACCCGGATCGTGGTGGCCGCCATGTGATCCCACGCCACCGGAAGGCCGTCGCGCGTCCGCGAAAAAACGACGGTGCCGTGGTGGGCTGGACTTTGTCTATCGTTGCGGACCACATGGTGAGGGCTTCGGCGTTTTTATGAGTGCACGAGCCCGTTCCTAAATAGTGGGTCAACTGGGCTGGTTGTTGCACATTCAAGGACCGTCACGCACGTCGCAACTGATGACGTAATAACAGGCCGACCACACGCCACCAACCGCAAAAACTCTGCCCGGCTTGTCCCCCCAAAGCAAGGATTGGAAGACACCCGTAAACCTTTGATCATTCATTTCTATTTTTGACTATTCGTCTTGTGTAAAATATCAGTTCGAATATGTAAGATTATAAATAATGTTTTATTTTTTTAGAGATAAAAATTGTATGATAATTTTAAAATTTTAAATAAGATAAATGATTAAACATAATTTAAAAATCAAGATAAAATTTAATAACGGAGAGAGTAAGAATTTTGGGAGCCTTCTACTATGACGCACATAAGCCTTCCCATCTGTTGATGTTTTCTGCACCGGTAATAAACATGGTCTACAAGATCATGTGTTTTTAGTCTCCTCTTAGCGATGGAATAGTCCTACGTACATCGATTTGTTATTGATAATAAGAGTGTTATAAGAGGTGGAGTAGAGTGCTTGAATAGTTCACATATGAAGGCGGTCTGGATCTCGTTCGACTACTTGAAGTGTAGGTGCCTTTTTGTAAGCAGTTCTCAGGGTCCCTTAACTATGTTAAAGCTCCCTTAAAACTCGAGTTCAGTTACATGACATGTGAGGGACATGCTAAAATATTCTCTTCGAGGTCCAAGGGAGGCCGCCCGGTGGTCATCTTTGTACCCGGGTCCTTATATGGTTGGAACCTGTGAGGCTTTTTGGTGGTGCCGCCGTCTTGACCTGGCTAGCTTAGTTGCCACGCTTGCCCTTGTGGGGGGCGATGTGGAGGGTCTACGCTGTCCTCTGCACCGACCTATAACTATAGCTGACAGAGAAGGGTACATGACCTTCTGACAGACACCGTCTCATCCCGTCGCACTTTATAGGCCGGTGTGGCCTTGGACCGCCTTTCCGGGGGTGCGAGGCTCACGAGAAGGATGATCTATTTTGGTGTTGACCGTTCGGGTCTCTTGCGGACTGGATCTTATGTGGAGAACCCCGTCCTTATCAGGCGAGCATATCCGATGTTAGAGTAATCATGATATTTATACGTGTTATCGTGGTGGAGTTGCTATATCAGGCGGTGATGAGACGAATATCAGCTCTGCAGTGCCTGTTACCAAACACACATGGATGAGTTGGATCGGACTGACAAGTGGCAAGATCCTGCCCGCTCGCGACCGTTACGGTGGGATAAAAGGATTGGTACAGGTCGCGGCCGGGTTTAGTTTTTTATGTTTGTGGTCTCTTTCTTTCAGCTAGGAGAGGTGGGACAGATATCTGATATGGGGTACTTGGTTCCCCAACTATTTGCTGCTAGATGAAACTGATCCGTATCAGACTCGTTTAGGCTGTAACGGGCTACCAACGGTACCCGGGGTACAGGACCCGGACACCATCGATTCTGAAGTCGAGCGTATACTACTGTAACACCCCGTGTTACGGCTTATCTAATCACTCTCATTAAGGCCTTAATCAAGAATCAAATCGTTTGAGTAATCCAATTCTAAGTAGCCAAAGTCAAAAAGTCAAATCAAATTCCCTAAGCAAGTCTATAATCTTGCAAATTCAAAATTTCAAACTTCTTTTGTATGAGTGATCTGTCATCCTAGTGCAAACATGTGTCTTTGGCCTGAATTTCACCAAATCTGAAAGTTCCAATCAAATTCTATTGAATTTTAATCCCTAGAATCTTCCCTGATTTTTAATTCAAATTCTGTTTCGAATATGATAAAGTTTATTTAATGAAAGTTGTTCCTTATTTCAAATCCTTCAAAACCATATTTTATTTGAAATTTTTCGAGTAAGGGAAGATCATCGTTTAATCGAATCAATTCAAATCCGTTTGAAATGTTTTCAAATAAAAAGAAATTGCACTGTTTCCTCTTGGGCTGGGCCATTTTTCCTTTCTCCTTGGGCCGGGCCCAGCAGTCAACGCCGTTCAGACAGAGACCCACATCGACCGTGTCATGTCACCGCTGGCATCCCTGGCGCACGTCTCCCACCGGAGCCCTTCACGCCAGTGGCACTTTTTGCCTGCGCATCCGTCAGCTGGCATGCTGAGGATTATGTTAGAAGTCCTTTTTATTAGAAGCAGTAGTATTCGTCCAACTCTGTTGAGTCAGCGTGAAAGATTGTCATATACGAAGACTGCTCTCATGAAGCATACGAGTGACGTACGTGGACTGGTGCGAAAAGCATACGCGTCATGCGTATCAGATTTTCCCCTGTAGGGTGTAGATTGATTCAAATCACCGTGACTCTCAGATATGAGTACCGCTTGTTTGTGTCCGTCAGCACGTAGCTAATTAATGTAATAATGTTATTAATGATTATGCTTTACTGTTAATTACTTATATTGCTATTTTTGTTTGACTTAGTTTAGGTTTACCTTGCTTAAAGTATAATTAATTTAGCTCTTATGTTAGAGCTTAATTATTATAGTGTATATGATAAAACTTAAAAGTAAGGACCCACTCTTAACGTGTATTTGAAATAGAGATATAGCTTATCTCTTTAAGCCTTACATGTTAGGAGTCAACTGTTTATGACTATGTTGATGTATCAGTATTGCTGAGCTTTACTTTCTCAGGTTTTATCTTGATATTGTTTTACAGGTGTATTTCTCACTCTCCCTCCCGACGTGAGTCATTTCTGATGTCGGCACCTCTAAGGCAAGGTGTCATTATTGATTGATAAGTGATCGCTTCAGCAAATACGTTTTACTCTTCTGCTCAAAACTTTGTATCTGAATTTGAAACCAAATTTGTAATAAAGTTTAACTTTCAGATCATTTTATATATTTAATTCTTTTACATGATGTATTATACGTCATTACTTCGATAATAACACCCATAATAATTCTGATTAGAACTAATCATCCGTGCTTAAGAGGAGACGTCACAACTACATAGTGATTGGGGCGTATATAATAATCCATAAAGTTTGTTAAATAGGTTTGTCCTGATAATGTAGTTGTTACTAACGGCAAAATTTGAAATGACGGTACTTGAGCACCTGATGTTTGGTTGATTTTACGATAATACAATCATCAGGCAAATTAATTTAATTAGATACATGCAAATTCGACTTAAGCAAACTAACTGTTTATAAAATCAGCTCTGTTTGCAGATGTCATTGCTCAATGATTCTGTTCCATGCTGACCACACGTGCGTACCGGTTTTCTACAACTTCCTCCAATCCGATCCCGGAGGAGTGCTTAGCCGACCTCTGATTCCTCTGCGCGCATGTTATTACCCAAACATAGTACAAAACTCATATTTTCTTATTACGAAGGATCATATATAGTTGATCTTTAGGGCGTACGTGGACGCTAAAACCACCTCGCCATCCCCGAAACAGATCATTGTCTCGACTCCAGACCTTGCCCAACTACCTGTTTCGTCCGAATCCAACAGCAGAGGTTCACTTCACAGGCAGCACATTGCGTACGTATACGCACGCCCTCCCAGACGCGATGCTGGCCAATCAAATGATCAATCTTGTCGAGCCGAGACAGTGACCGGAGAGTAACCTTTGCCGTCGGCAGGGACAGGACACAGGAGGCTACGATGTCACAGCGGCACGTCGGGCACGAAGGCGCGTAATAAACAGCGCACCCCACAGTCGTGCTCCGAGAAGAAGAGACACGAAGCCTCCCCCGTGTGTGCATTGGTAGCTTGCTGCAGTGGTTGTACGCCATGTCTGGCTCTCTCTGCCGGTGTGTGTGTCATGGACAAGGGGACAAGAAGGGTGGCGGGGATGATGGCACTGATGATCGCAGTGGCTTCCCTCGTTGCCGACGGTGGCGGAGACGGCGCCGTAGGGTGTGCGTTAGGACATCACTACAAGGCTTTTCAGTGGCTTCCTCTAGTTTGCAGTGTACCCGCTAAGATTTCACCGGAGGTATTAGTCCAGATTACCAAGAGTCCCCTATTGCGCCGTGTAGTTCACATGAGAGTCCACTCCTTTACCCACTCATTCCCAACTAGATGGACCCATAGAGAGTCCACTCTACCTGTTCCACTGATTTGTATGCCAAACTAGCCTCTACCACATACTACACTAGACCATACCCATGTAGGCTCATGGTTGCACTATTTTCATGGGTAGTTGCTCCACGAACCAGTACTTAGATTTGGGCATGATGACTAACCATAGGCTTCCAGACTCCACCGGATAAAACCCTGAACTATCAAAATCCACCGAACACAATTCCAAACCCGTCACCCCAAATTCCTATTCTTCACACTAACAGGGAACAAATGTACTAGCATACTGGGCGACAATAAGATGACATAAGGTACTATGACACTACCCAAACCTAGACTAGATCTTGTAGGGCTAAGAAGTTCTACCCAAAAAGTAACCTAACCATTCTACACTACGGGTTTTCCAAGGAATAATCAAACAAGTTCTAGTAGTTTCTAGCATAGGTGCGCACAAGCTTACTCCTATCATGCAATTTCTACATACTATAGAATAGACAGGAACACAATAGGTACAAAGTGATAAAGGACACTTGTCTTGTTGCCCGCTAAAGAAAACCTCAGACTCTTCAAAGACTTGGTCTTGGAAATCCTCAAATAGCGGCTCCAACACGGAATTTCCTAACACAAAGCACACAATATATAAATAAATACAATGTAGCAAACAATTGTTATGTATGAATGCAAGAATAAAAAGAGTGATGAATTCTGAGAAGTTGGACGCAAGAATCACGGGAAACAGAGCTCTGGATCAAAAGATATGGGCTTTGGAAGCTTCTAGGGGTGAAACAGTATTTTTAGGAGGTTCTGGGGCAATTCTAGAATTTTTGGAGGGGTTGGAGGGTATTGGCGCAAAAGACAGGGGCTCTTGTGATGTTTGGAGATTTTTAGGGATTTCTGTGGAATTTTGGAGGTTTTAGAGTGGTTTATGACCTATTCACAATTAGTTTTCGAAACCAAGGGGCCATGTGGCAAAATTTCCAAGCGTACAGGGACCGCATCATAATTTACAATAAGTTCAGGGGGCTATGTGTAAAATTGTGAGGATTTATCGGATTCTGGAATTTTTCTTCAATGGAAAAATCTCATGGACCGGCGGCGCTGACACGTGGCGTGGCATCGGCGTGAGGTGTGCAAGCGCTCAGGGTCACCGGTGCTTGCCGGCATTTGGCCGAGAAGGACGAGGAAGGCGAGACAGAGCCGGAGGTGTGCTCACTGGAGCACGAGCGGCAGCAAGGAGGCGTCGCGACGGTGGCAGAAGGCTTCGCGTCGCGCGTTCTTTAGAGTGAAGGACATAGCTCGAGAGCGGTGCGAGGAGGTGTGGGGTGACCGAGGGGTGTGAAAATTTCCTAGAGGCGGGGGTTGAATAGGTAATGGAGCTGAAAATACTTAATTTAATCAATTAAGAACTTTACCACCGGACTTGTCCGGTGTGCTCACCGGACTTATGTGGTGAACATGATTTTCTTGCACTTAAAAGTAAATCGACCAAATAGATTTAGATTCTAACTTAAGGGAGCTCTAACACAACCTAGCACAAGCTATTCTAGCAACAAGGATAGCAACAATGATCTGATTACAAGCTAGTATAGAGAGCAATATGAAACCCTAGGTCTGGAGCCCAAGAACACGAAGAACACAAATATACAACGGAAATTAAATAGCAAGAGACACTAGATTTGTTGCCGAAGTTCGGCCAACCACAAAGGTTGCCTAAGTCTCCGTTGAGGTGCTCACGAAGAGCCGGGTCTCTTTCAACCCTAATCCTCCCAAGTTACCACCAAGGCCAACCCGGTGCTCACTATCAATCCCCATGAAGAAGAGGGTAATACAAACTTCCCGACACTCAACCACAATTCTTGGGAGCTCCCTGACGACACCTAGCTATCTAGGTGGTTGAATCCCCAAGAGTAGCAAACACACGAGTTCATCGAGGGAGAGAGTAAGGTGCTCTTGCTTGAATTGGTGGCTCACTCAAAGGGAGCTCAAATCTTCTCTCAAGAACAGGAATCAAGATTTGGATTGAGAAACCAAGTGGGTTGTGCCTTGGTTTATATGTGTGATGAGTAATTGACTTGTTCTAGTTTGAATTTGAATTCAGCGCATTTCGGTTGAACTGACCCATATTGAGTTATTCAGTGTGGAGAAACGTGTGTGCTTGTCTCGTGATGTGTAGGTGGTGAATGCGACATGGCGGGCAGCAACGATGATCGAGGTAGGAGTAGGAGACTTGGTGCAGATGATCAGGATGATCAGGCACAAGTCAGGTACTCGATGGTCGGGCGATCGAGAGGTTGGGTGATGCCGTGTGCGATCCGCATCGTACACGTGGAGGAGACGAGAAGCGTGGGTTTCCCAGTTTAGCCTCAAAACTAGTGGCGATGGTTTGGTGATTTGGGCTTCAAAATCACCGCGATAGTTTCTTGGTTTGGGCCTCAAAACCAAGGTCGATGGTTTGGTGATTTGGACCTCAAAATTACCACGATGGTTTCTTGGTTTGGGCCTCAAAACCATGTGGGAGGAGGTTTGTCAATTTGTGCCTCAAAACCAATGAGCAGATGAAGATGATGTGAGGACACGTGTTGACATCCGGTGGCTTGCTTTGTCGCAAAGCAAGTTGGGCTAGGGTATCTCAGTTTTGCCTCAAAACTGGCAGAGGAGCGGCGATGAGTGATGCACATGGCATCATCGTGGAGGTCGCATGGAAGTGAAGCGAAAGATGGTCGGTTCAATGGAGTTGGGTGCATCGCAGTGGAAGTCGAACCAAACTACCCTTTATTAGATGTAATTTTCCTTTTAGTCCACATGGGCATTCTAGTATTTTGGTCTTCGCTATAAATAGAAACATAGGGTTGTTGTGGGAGACATCCCTCTCCCACCCCTAGGCTTTAGGACTTCATTTTGCTAAGCTGTGGATGTGTTTCATATGTTAGAGGAAAGAGGAGAGAAGTGAGAGATCTCTCCAATTTTCTAAAGAGAGAGAGGATGTTTGGGTGGTTTCCACACCTTGTAGACTCTTGATTTGCATCAATACATCCGTATGTTTGAGTTCATTCATCCCCTATCTTGAGCTGCAATATTTTTCATTTTTGTGATTTTCGGAGGTATTTTTGCCTCGATTTTTGACTTCATGATTTGAGGAGTTTTTCTTCGATTCCTTCTGTGGATTTGGGTGCTAAGACGAGCCTCATCATCTACCTCTAATTTTGGAGTGAATCCATGGCTCTAGCCCTTTCGATTTGATGGATTTCTCCTTGTTCCCCCAAAACCTAGGTTCTTAAGTTCATCCAAAATCAAAAGGGAAATCTTTGGATTTAGGAAAAACCTCTTTTGGGAACTTATTTCTTGTGTTGAGCTGACCCTTGTTTCTAAGTTTCATCCGATTTGGTGCCCCATAGCTCAAGAATCAAGTTTGGGAAGAAAGGTGCAAATTTTGGGAGAAACTCGCATTTCTAGAGACCTCATACTGGACATTATATGGTCCTATCAATCAATGTCCAGCTTGACCCGGATAATGTTTGACTTATAGTTTGAGTTTTCAGAGACCTCCATCCAGACAATGTATAGTCCAGCCGGATAATGTTCGACTGATTGTTTCAGCTCGACGTTCGCTCACCATTTTGGCCGTATTTGCTAACCGAGTGTCCGTTTGATCTCATTCTTCTTCCGCTAGCTTTGTAACTTTGTGGGGATCATTTCTAGCCTATTGGTTAATGTTTTTAATCACTTTAATTCAAGGGTTTTTGCTTGGGTTTTGAACATGGGACATAGGCCGGTTTATTGTGAAAGAAATTTCATTAGGCTCTCATTCACCCCCTCCGATCGCCTCCTCGGTCCTTCATGAATCTTAGTGAGACAGAGGAGAGCTAGAGCTTTGGATCTCAAGGGAGCTTTTCAATTTTCTGAGTGGCCAATGACCCTAGGGGGTAGGTGGGGGTCTATTTGTAGCTCCCATCTCAAGAGAGCCATTGGGGGAATCTTCCATCAGACAAGTCTGGTGTACCTCTCTGTAAGCATGTGAAGTGCTCTCTGGTATCTAGTCTTAGACCGAACATATCCAGTTGACCAGACTAGTCCGATGCCACCACCGGACAAGTCGGGTGGGGCTCTCTAGAAGCCGATAGGATCACCTCTAGAAGTTGGTCTCAAACCGGACAAATTCGGTTGACTGGACTAGTCCAGTGCCACCATCGGACAAGTCCGGTGGGGCTCTTTGGAATCCAGTCCAAACTCTTTGGAAGTCGGTGGATTCACCAGACAAGTCCGGTGAAACCTGGAAATTGGATTTTTGGATGGTTAAACACCTCGGCTTCTTACCAAACTTTTTTGATGTGTCCCTCTTGATAGTACGGTTTTCCTATGACTCAAATAAAATATGAAATCTTTGAGCCTTTGCCCCCTTTCATTTCCTTTTCCCTTTTGGGTTAAACATTGAACACTTGACTAGGGAAAATTCTCTACAAAACTCAATAGTGGATTAGACTTCTAATTAGAATTTTCAACAAGAGAGAAAATATTGAGTTTTTTGCACCTATATATGGTTAGCTCCCCCTAGATGTGTG
>VSTD030000399.1:0-16399 GCA_008808055.3 Sporobolus alterniflorus | reverse complement strand
CTGTTTATCATATTGTTACTATACGTGTGAATGAAACATCCTGGACACACGTATGGAGGCTTCGTTTCCGCTATCTCGGAATGGGGCATGACAAGTGGTATCAGAGCCATGTGGACTGTAGGACGCCAGCCTAGCTAGAACAATCGCTCTTAAGGACATCTATATTTCAAAGTATTTGCCAAAATTATCACCTTACTCATATTTCTTGATTCTATAAAATTTTATGGTCCCCACAGGCGTCGACATGAAAGGTCCTCACAGTACAACCAGTGGGGCGGAGCTTCAAACTGTGGCCGGGGGCGAGGGTGAGGCCCGTACACACCAAGACCTCTATATTGCATGTAGCACGGTAATGAAACCAACCATCACATCAAAGATTGCCCCATCTACATTGACACCAAATGGAAAATGGACCAAGAATCCACTTAACCTTTGCCACAACTACCGTCCAGGGAGGTCAACCACACCATGCAATGGGTTCTGCACAACCAGCAGCATTCCCCATCCTACCCCCCCCCCCCCCATTATCCAACCCAAGCATACCAAAATAGCAAAACCCAACCTCCGACATATTACCAATCATACCACTACACTACTACCAACCATCCTCAACCTTCACCAATTCCACAAATAATCTACCACCCCGCAGTACAACAAATCACATACCCTACACCAAGCAACACCAATGCCAACCAAGTCAAAACTGAAACCAATCCACCCCCACCACCACCTCTGCCACAAGTCCAAGAACCTCCGCATCAACCCAAAAACTTTCCCACCCATGGTACCATACTCACAATCACTGGAGGTTCAAACACAGACTTTGAAACCAAAAGGCAGCGCATAGATTATTTTTGTCAAGTCAACCATGTCGCTGTCGAAGGTCCCATCACCCAAACTAAATGGTCCCGTATGCCAATAACCTTCTCCTCCCAAGACATCAATCTAATCTCATTCCCACATACCGACGCCATAGTCACCACAGTCCACATCGATAGATGGGACGTAACCAAAATCCTTATTGACAACGACAGCTAGGTCTAAATTCTCTTCCTAGCAACTTTTGACAAGATGGGTTTTGACCGAAAGCAGATCAGAGAACCATCGAAGCCCCTCTATAGCTTCAGTGGGAAAAGAATCAAACTGGTCGGTACCATCACACTCCTAGTCTCCTTCGAATCCGCCTTTGGGAGGGGTATGCTGAACACTTTCGAAGCCGCCTTGCATTCAACATATCTTTGTCTTAAAGTACCAGCAACCTTCAGAGTTATATCCGTTTTTGGCGGCCAGCAAGAAGCCAGAACTATTGAGAAGGGCTTCGCTCCAGGCCACAAAAATGCGCACTTTCTATGGGAGCAATTAGAAGAGTATGAAACCCAACCTCTGACAGAATTCAAGAAGGCTATAGAGGTTGAAGGCGAATTCTAGAAGGTACCACTAGATCCAAGAGTCCTAGACAAAACTGTATGCATCAGCACCAAAGCTAGGAAGCAAGAACAGACGGAGATCCTAAGTTTCCTGGACAAAAACAGTGACATGTACGCATGGTCAACCTCTGATCTTGTGGGAGTTAGCAGAGACGTCATAGAGCACTGACTGTTGGTCAGCCCAAATGCAAGACCAAAAAAATAGAAGCTTCACAATATGGCAGAAGAAAAAGTGGAAGTCGCGAAGGCTGAGGTATGAAGGCTACTCAATGCAGGTTTCATTAGAGAAGTGACTTATACTGAGTGGCTATCCAATGTCATAATGGTGAAGAAGGAAAATGGGAAGTGGCGGATGTGTACAGATTTCACAGATCTCAATAAATGATGCCCGAAGGATGGCTTCCCACTCGCCAGAATAGACCAAATCATTGACTCTGCCGCAGCTAATGAGATGATGGCTCTATTGGATTGTTTCTCTGGATATCACCAAATCTGGCTCTGCACAAAAGACGAAGAGAAGACCAGTTTTATCACTTCATTTGGAACATACTGCTACCTCGGAATGTCGGAGGGCCTCCGCAATGCAGGTCCAACCTTCTACAGAATGATGAAGGTTGCATTGAAGGACCAAGTCAGCAGAAATGTGCTCTCGTACGTCGATGACATCGTCGTAGCCAGCAAAAAGAAGGAGAATTATATCTCTCACTTAGCAGAAACTTTTGCGAATATGCGCGAGGCCAGGCTCCGATTAAATCCAGAAAAGTGTGTGTTCAGAATCACAAGAGGAAAGATCCTCAGATGTCTAGTATCAACAAAAGGTATCAAAGCAAATCCTGACAAGATCAGGGCAATCACTCAAATGAGACCTCCAGAAAATAGAAAAAACGTGCAAAAGTTGACAGGCTGAATAGCATCTCTCAATCATTTCACATAGAAGCTAGCAGAGCGTAGCCTACTCTTCTTCTCCATACTTAGGGGCTCGACAAAGGTAGAGTGGGGTGCAGAGCAGCATAAAGCCTTTGATGATTTAAAGAGTTACCTCGAGAAATTGCCTACGCTGTCAAGTCCAGAGCAGGGGCAGCCTCTCATCCTTTATGTCTCAGCCATGCACTCGACCATTAGCAGAGCTCTGGTGGTTGAGAAAGAGATTATCAGGAATGGCAAAATAGCAAAGCAACAATTTCCAGTGTATTTTGTGTCGAATGTCCTAACAGGATCTAAGAGATTTTATTCCAAGGTGGAGAAAATCCATTATACAGTCATCATGAGAGCGCGCAAGCTCCGACATTATTTTGGGGCACACACAATCAGAGTCCTAACTGATCAATCACTACACGACATTTTCAAAAACAGAGAGAGCTCTAGAAGAATCAGCAAGTGGGCAATGGAGCTATCAGAGTATGTAGTGGACTTTGAAAAACGCAGCGCCATAAAGTCTCAGGTCTTAGCCGAGTTCATGGCAGAGTGGACAGAGCCAGGCTCCGCAACTTAGGGAGCAGTACCAAAAGAACCATGGTTAGTCCATTGCGATGGAGCATGGGGGGCAGCAGGTGCCAGCGCAGCTTCCATATTAACCCCACCTTCGGGGATCAAGTTACGGTATGCAGCGAGGTTAGAGTTTAGCAATGAAGCTGATAAGTGCACTAACAATATCATAGAATACGAGACAATCTTTTTGGGGCTTTGCAAGTTATGAGCCATCGGCGTTCAGAGGTGTATCCTTCGCATGAACTCCAAAGTAGTCGCCGGGCAAATAGAAAAGGAATGCATAGCCAGGGAACCCACCCTTGAGAAGTACCTATCTCTAGTCAAAAGAATGGAAAGTTTCTTCAGAGGTTTTACTATATAGTACATATACAGAAATAAGAACACCGAAGCTGACGAGCTCACAAAAGCTGCATCCCGCAACACCCCTCTACCAGTAGATGTATTCCAGCAGATCATATCAGATGCATCGATAAAAATGATTGAGTCAGAGCCTAGAGTGATCAACATAACACACGGGAAAGATTGCTGAGCACCTATCTCTAGTCAAAAGAATGGAAAGTTTCTTCAGAGGTTTTACTATATAGTACATATACAGAAATAAGAACACCGAAGCTGACGAGCTCACAAAAGCTGCATCCCGCAACACCCCTCTACCAGTAGATGTATTCCAGCAGATCATATCAGATGCATCGATAAAAATGATTGAGTCAGAGCCTAGAGTGATCAACATAACACACGGGAAAGATTGCTGAGCTCTGATAATGACGTACCTTCACCATTATTACGAGCCCGACAACATAATCGAACAAACAAGAATGCAACAAAGAGCCCGGTCGTATTAGATAGTCAACAATGATTTGTACAAGATCTCTGTTTCAGGCCCCCTCCTCCTCCGTGTCAGCAAAGCTGAAGATCAGCAAATATTGTCGGAGGTCCATGCAAGTGTGTGGGGAGGTCATATTGAAGTTCGAGCATTGGCCGCCAAAACTTTGCGGCAAGGTTTCTATTGGCCTGCAATGATTGATGATGCAGCAAAGCTAGTATCCACATGTGAAGCGTGTCAAAGATTTTCTCGCAAGACGAAGGCCCCAGCACAGCCAGTACAATTAATCGCCCCATCGTGGCTGTTACAGAGATGAGGCATTGACATTATCGAAAAGTTGATCCCAGTGCAAGGAAATTATACTTTCACAGTAGTAGCAGTCGATTACTTTACAAAATGGATAGAAGTGAAGCCACTCACCAACGTGAGCTCTGCGTCAGTCAAAAAATTCTTCTGGCAAAGCATCATCTGCCGTTACGGCGTACATAGACACATAACATTTGATAACGCAAAGTACTTCAACAATGAGATGTTCAAAGAGTTCTGCCACCAAATTGGGACAAAGGTCGCCTTCGCATCAGTATACCACCCACAATCAAATGGAGCAGTTGAGAGGGCCAACTCCCTAATATTTGAATCAATGAAAAAGATATTGGAAGGTGAAAAGAAAGGAAAATGGGCGGAGGTCATGCCAACCGCACTGTGGAGTCACAATACCACAATTTGTAGAGCAGCAAATTTCACACCTTTTCGGCTAATGTACGCCGCAGAAGCAATGTTAACAGAGGAGATAAAACACCGAAGCCTACGGATGGCAACAGAGATAGTCCCATGCCCAAATGAAGTAGAGGAGAAAGACCTGCTTGAGTCAGATAGACTAATGGCTGTGTAAACCTAGAAAAATACAAGGAGCAGACAAGAGCATGGAGAAATCTGAAGGTCAAATTGCGAGAGTTCGATCTAGGAAATCTGGTACTTCTGCAGAGCCCCAAGACTGAGAACGCTGGATAGTTTGAACCCAAGTGGACAGGACCATACGTGGTAACAGAGAAGACAAGGTCAAGAGCATACCGCTTATCAGACATTGAGGGCAAAGTCCTGGAACACTCCTGGAATGCTGAAAACTTCAGTTGTTACTATATTTAAATTAAGTTATAAGAAAATGTCTCGTGAACTATAAACAAACCTCCGTAATAGTGTTAGCATCGCACATTTACTTTTCAAAGCCCGTACTCTTTTCCTCATAGGGCAAGCCTGCAAGGGTGTGAAGTTTCTAATGAGGTGGAGCTTATGTACCCTGAACATCAATAAAGCTTTGTTCCCCAACAATTTCATGTCAAAGCAGAGTCAAAACAGCTAACAAGGTTTGCTCGAATTCGACGAGTGTTTTCACGTAATCACACGGAGTCATGAACAGAGGCGTGCTATCAGACCCCTCGTTCATTGGGTCAAACAAAAGACCTCCGACGAAAAAAGAGGCAACTTCAAAAAATGCAAAGGGGTTTATTCAGAGACATCCGATGGAAAAAGAGGCAACCCCAAAAAATGTAAAGGAGCTTATCCAAATACATCCGTTGAAAAAAGAGACAACTCCGAAAAATGCAAAGGGGCTTATTCAAAGACCTCTGATGAAAAAATGCCAACCCCAAAACACAAAAGAGCTTAAATAAAAGGCCTCCGACGAAAAAGAGGCAACCCCGAAAAACACAAAGAGGCTTAAATAAAAGACCTCTAACGAAAAAAGAGGCAACCTCGAAAAATGCAAAGGGGCTTATTCAAAGACCTTCGATGGAAAAAGAGGCAACCCAAAAAAAATGCAAAGGGGCTTATCCAAAGACCTCCGATGAAAAAAGAGGCAACCCAAAAAATGCAAAGGGGCTTATCCAAAGGCCTCTGATGAAAAAGAGGCAACCCCGAAAAACGCAAAGAGGCTTATTCAAAGGCCTCCGTTGAAAAAAGAGACAACCCTAAAATGTAAAGGGGCTTAAACAAAAGACATCCGACAAAAAAGAGGCAACTCCAAAAAACGCAAAGGGGCTTAAACAAAAGACCTCCTATGAAAAAGAGGCAGCTCAAAAAAAATGCAAAGGGGCTTAAACAAAGGACCTCTGATGAAAAAAGAGGCAACCCTAAAAAATGCAAAGGGGCATATCCAAAGACCTCCAATGGAGAAAGAAGCAACCCTAAAAAGCAGGGTAAAAAAACCTGCAGCACACCGTCAACCCACCAACCATATAACCAAAAGTTTAGTACCACATCAAGAACCGGCAGAAAAACACAGCAACTTAAAAGGTGTATCATCAAAATCCCATTGAATTTGTGTGCCAATGTTCAATGCGGCTGGTGGAAGTACTCTCACGCACAACCATCTGGAACATTGGCACATAAATTTTATGAACCGCTAGCGAAACAAAAAATCAAAAATCATCAGCTCACCGAAGTAACCATCGCCAGCCAAGCAGTCGAAGGCGAGGGTGACATATTTTTTGGTTTAATTGCAAAAGACCCACGAGCGTAGCAAACTGAAAATCAAACAACAGTCCGAAGCTGCAATCGCATACGCAATAACACAATTCACGTACACATAATCACACGAAGTCAACATCGCACAACAGAACCGCACGAAGGCGATAACCCACGACAATTACAACAAAGAGTAGAACTCTCATTCATTATAATCACTATCAGGTTCTTCCTTTATAATATACCCCATACAAATAAGCTCATCTAAAATGATCTCCCATTCACTAAGATATATACCGGTCGAAGGTGAATATCATCTATTTGCTTGCGCGCGATCACCGGTAATGTCGACACCCCCGTAGCCATCACCACCTCTAATATCTTCATCCACCTCGGGCTGGTCAAAAACAAATAGTTAGACAACGATATACACCAATCTACTCTTAAAAACAATGTAGCGGAGCTGACCTGATTCTCTTCTTCGATCATTTGCATACAATACGGTAGACTATGTTTGGTCCACCAGTTCTTCACAAGCTTTTTCGCTATCCGGCTAGCTTCCACAGGGAAATCTTGAAGGACCAAAGCATCACAGGAAAGAGCTAGCTTTTTGAGCTCTGAAAGATGTTCACACCCTTCTCCCGCAAGCATTTGGAAAATGCCAATGAGAGCATAGCAAGTAATATTCTCATTACACTCTACAAAGGTGGTGGGAAACGCAGCAACCTCTGCCCGAAACCACTCTAGAAAGTCAGACAAAGAAGTGCTGATGGGGAACTCTGCACTCCTTCCACCAAGCGTAGCCGCTGAGGCCTCCATATCACGCCGAAGTTCGGCCAGCTTCTTATGAAGAGAATCTTGGAACCGCTGCAGCTTCACGCGCTCGGTTTCCTCCACTTCATTCTTCTCCTTCACCACAGCATCATACACAGTACACATAGTCTCGAAATCTTTTTTAAGATCCTCATATTCGGAGGTCAGAGCACGTTCACGATGCTCAACCTCTGCCAATTTAGAGCGAGCAGAATCAAGCTTCATGTGCAATTGAACATTAGCCTTTTCTAGCTCTGCTACGTGAGCAGCATGCTACACGTCGGTTTATCTCTCGGCAATCCAACATTTTGTCAAGCATAGCGCCTAGAAAAATCAAGCATCAGACAAGTCAAACAAAGTAGGATTGCCACAACAAATTAAAAAATGACTTTCGCATAACTTACATGTTCCAAACAAACCAGCATTAGCGGTGCAAACACCTAAAACAAGCAACAGTATAAGTTAGAATGTCATTGGGCAGCACAAAAAAATGCGCACAATCTTAAGCAACCTATGGAAGCTCTGCCAGCCGCAGGGGCACTGTGATGCGAAGAGAAGGCTCAGGATTAGGCCCCGGTACCAAAGCCGATGGAGATAGAACACAAGGCTCCGATGATTGACCACAGGGCTCCGCCCTCGACTAAACCACAGGCGTTGAAGCTCAAAGCGTCTGACCATGCGGTGTTGATTCCTGAGTCCCTTCCAAAGATATGTCAGCTGGGGCCCCAATAGTGGGACTGATGCATCTCTTAACGGACGAGATAGGCCCTTTCACACCAACTATGATTTTAGAGCTGGGGCCACCCCCACCAGCTTTGGAGCTCGAAGTACCAGTCACATTTTTCAGACCGGGCACTTCAAGTGCAATGCGCACCGTGGCCATAGAAGCAATCGCGCGAGGTACAATATTCTTGCTCAGCTTCGTGGATTTCACCGATGCAATATCCGTGTCTGACGACCGCTTAAAACCACCTTTCCCCTACACCACGGTGACCTTCACAGTCTCCGTCCTTCTCTTCCTAGGTGCCGTGGTGACCTTTGCAGTCTCTGTTCTTCTCTTCTCAAGCACCACGGTGACCTTCGCAGTCTCCGTCCTTTTCTTTTCAGGCACTGTGGCATCCTTCGCAACCCCCGCACATTTTTTCTCAGCCGCCTTCAGACATTTCATCAAAGTTTTTTCAGCAGCATCTGCCTTCCTTTTCTTCAAGACCTCCGCATAGACAAGCGCTGGGAGAGGCCCATAGGCCACCCCCGTGAGCTCAAGCACACGATTCGAGCGGCCGTTGTTTCATAGACTATCAATGCAGGCTTTGTGTTCTGTGCCCATGTAACTGTCCACAATCACTCTAGCTTCCTGCTCAACCCTTGCCAAAAACTCAATGTCGTCTTCATCATCTTCACGACGAAGGGGAAATCTAGGCATGGGGACCTTTAGCTTCGAAACTGGCGTCTCTCTGACTTTCACTTGTTCAAAGTCGATACCGGCAGCCAACGGCCAAACACCACAAGATATGAATTCTTCCATGATGTCCCGACCTCCAAGGGATTTAGAAGCCCAGACGAAAGCATTGTCACTTAAGTCATCATCAGGACAGTTAAAAGAGGGCTTTCTGTGAAACTTCAGGGCACTCATGTGTGAACGAAGAGCGTGGATGGATCCCCCTACCTATGGGCAAACATGCAAGGGTACCTTGCAGTAAAACTAGACTTTCATCCATCCGGTTGACCACTTGTTCTTGATAGCCGAAATAAGTGCTGCCTCACCGCCCCGCCTTGCATTAAAATTGATAACGCCGAACTGCTGAAACCACTCAAAGCCATCAACAACAACCTTCTTTGGTTGATAATGTCCCTTGTAACGCCTAGCGAATCCGTCGCTGCTAGGCTCCACGTCGAAGCTCATCATAGCCCAAAAATACTTAGACAATTGGGCGATAGCATTCGGGTTCAGCCGATGCAGATGCACCCATACTTAAGCAAGATCTTGGTGAAAGCTGGATGAGGTGGCATTCGAAGCCCCGCGGCAAAAAATTCCTCAAAGACAATGGCTTCGTTGTCGACTGGCTCTGGGACAGTCTCCTCCCTTGGTTCATGTGCAGAACCCTCGACAAAATAGCGCAGAGACTCCAATTGATGGATGTGGCCCAGAGTAATGGATGAGGCCCCAAAGTCATAGCTCCGCGTAGATTCATGCAGATCCATGACTATGGTATCCTCGACTTGGGTTTCGGCATCATCACTAGCCGCTCCACCCGAGGAGTCATCAAACGAAGAGGTAGTCATTGAGACCTCTGATAGAGGAACCTTTGACACATCACCAACGACATCAAGGAGCAGAGAACCCTCTCCCTCCACCGCTAGAACTAACAAGGCATGAAACTCAAAAGCAAAATGCAGCAGCAAAGGTGAGAGCGTGAGAACAAAAGACAATGCAACAAGCAAATGAGAGGTAAAAACTAGGTTACCCCACAACCGCTATATATAGAAGTCGGTAGAAAATGGCCCCGGTAATCGCGTCGCGCCACACGTGCGCAAACAGCAAAATGGCAAAAGGGTAAAAGGCTAAGTGGGCCATGATCCAAAGTCAGCCCAAGTAGCCCAAATTGTGTCAGGACCCGCATAGAGTCTCATCGAGATGAACCTCAGTTTCTGACAACCAGGCATTGAAAGGCGAGGGTGACATTGTTTCACACAGCGAAACTAACAATGCCTGATCATCAAAACCCTCGTCAAGACCTACAGAGCGAAGGTTCAATCCCAAAGAGTGAAGGAGATGCTTTTTGGGGAATCTCCTCACAAGTATCACATGATCAGCTCACCGGGTTTGTACCTTGCCTGTGAGGGGCTACTGTTGGGGATGTGGACCGAAGGCCCACGGAGATTCCAACACCGAAGCTCACCCTCGCACACGGATCTTGACAAGCCTTCGCTTTACAATGACGATCGTGACACACCTTCACGTATTTTGCAGGATCAAGTCATCCACACAGCGGAGCCTAAGTGCAGGTTGGGCAAAGGACTCCTGTCCGAGAGGAGACCACGCTGAAGGTCATCTCCACATTGAAGGCCTTAAGGTGGTGATGGGCCCAGGCAAAAATCATCGGTGCACCGGAGGTCCTAGTGCTCGATGATGTGGCGCGGTGGACACATGTCGCACCCTCATTCATGGGTCACAGAAATGTTTGTAAATCTCAAAGGACTGTATTGACCCTATGATTGTACGGTGATAGGTTAGGGTAGGTGAACGGGGGCATTTCAGACATTGTAATGACCATGTGTAACTATCCCTATAAATAGGCCCCCATGTGCACATTGATGGGGCACCTGGGGAGTAGTTATTGCCATTTACTCCTGTCCCCCTCTTGTTTTCCGCACCTTCACACTTGCCCATCCACCCTCCGTGTTCAGGATAAATAGCCTCCGACTGTTTATCCCAATAGGTTTATAGGGTATGAGGAATTCCAAACCAATGTACTATGTGTTCCTACACAAAATTTATCACTTCCTTGTGGATCATATTTCTTAACGGCACTGCCTTTGTCCACTTTGTAAACTAGTCGGTGGCGGCCAACACAAACCGGTGCCCTTTTGAGGATGATGGGTGAATTTCTCCAATAAAGTTTAAACCTCATCCCCTAAATGGCCATGGCTTCACTATGGGATGCAATTCATTGGTTGGTGCCGTTTGCATGTCACCAAACTTTTGGCAGACCTCACACGCCTTTTTATATTGAATACAATCATCCATCATCATCGGCTAATACAACCTAGCTCTTCTGAACATTGAAGCATCTAAGACCTCATTTGAATTTTGGTAATTAATGATGACCCTTATTTCTGGACTAACAAGTTCATTGAGATTGTTATATTGTTAGTTGAAATAAGGAAAATATTTTCTCGGAGATGTTGCGTATGGATGACTCAAGGCGAAGGTATTTTGATAGGTTTTTCTTTTTTACCGATCAAAGTGATAAGTGGAGAAATGACCAGATTGCTAGAATAGGTGAGGTACTATCAAGAGGAGTGGTTGAACCCTTGCTTGAATCATCTATAGATGCCACTTTGCTCAAGTCCCTATTCTTGTGAGAGATTTGTCCAAAATACTGAGTGAGCACCACCTTTCTAGTGATTCATTTTGAATATCTAAAGAGAGTGCTGAGTGACTACTGAACCACTGTCAAATACTGAGAGTATTTGCTTTTCTCAGAAATACTAAGAGTAGTCACTTTCCCTTGATTTCCTCAGAGCTCTCGTTATCCTTGAAAAACTGAGTGTCTCTGAGTGACTACTGAAATTCGAGAAAGTTACTGAGTGGTTATCCCTCTACTGAAGACCACCCTGGCAGTCAGACCACCACTAGGGGCCGGTCAGACAACCAACCCCTGTTCTAGGGTGGTATGATCGCCAGAGGTGGCCAGTTAGACCGCCAGCCTCTGTATTGTTCATAGTTTGACCACCAGCTCCTCCAATGGTCAAAATTTTGATTTGAATGTAGCCATTACAACTTTGACGGTCAGGCCATGAGTTGTACTGTGTCTGACTGCGAAGTGCACAGAATCTTCCCAATCGCTAGTTTCTGGAGTGTGGGTTATAAATACTCCTCCATCTCGTGCAAGATATTCCTTTTAGCCATTTGAACTGCATACTTGACTCTTGAGAACTCTCTCCCTTCACACACAAGATTTCCTTGATCCATTATGGCCATGTGAGATTCTAGTGCTTGATTCAAGTATTCTTGAGCTTTGTGGCACTAGTGATTCTTCAAGCAAGCGTCATCGACTTGTTACTCTTGGAGGTTTCCGCCTCCTAGACAGCTTGGAGGAGTGAAAACCGTGAGCCCTTCAAGAAGATTGTGAAGGTGGTCTGGTGTTCTTGTGAGAGGTGTTGTGCTCGCCTCGCCGGAGCGGTGAAGAGCAACTCTAGTAGAATCGAGGTTTGAAGAGGCTCAAGATATTGATTTCTCTTAAGGTCAAGTTACTCTTTTCTGAGTCCTTCTTGTTGCAGAATTGTACACTTGATAGAGAAGAGAATCAAAGGATTGAATCCACCTCAACGTGGATTAGGGGTGATCGGCAAATCACTGAGACCACGTGAAAAGTGTGTCTCTCTCGATCTCTTGTTTAAATTACTTGTTGATTACCTTTCCTAGAAATTTAATTGATGCATGCCACCTAGGATTGTGAACCTACTCTAGTTTCAACTTAGGCATAACATTATTTACTTGCTCTTAATCATAATTCTTTAATTTCTGCTATTGATTGAATAAGTAGCATTTTATTTTTAAAATCAACTATTCACTAAATTTTAAAACTTTTTCTCAATAGATAAAAGTTTGCTTTTGGATTATTCTAGAGAATCCATTTCATTTAGGCAAAAGATTGTTTTTGAAATTAATTAAATCAATTTAGGCTTTTATAATTGATTGTTGCATTCATGCTGACTTGTATTTTATTATTATATTGATGTGTGATCTAGAATTAGGTTTCGAATAGAATTTGTTTGAATTCAATCAAATTTCATTTAAACCTTAAATTCTTGAAATTAGAAACTCTTTTCTATATTCCCTTTGCTCTTTGGGCCTAATTTCCCGTGGTCGGCCTGCTTTTCTTTCCCCGTCTCGTCTCCCATTCCCACACCGACCGATGCCACGACCCATTTCCCCATACACTAGCTCAGTCGCACCGCTGCCTTGCCCCCTACCTTTTTAGATAATTTCTTTTTAAAGCCAATCTTTTTTCTTAGAAAAATAATTCTAAAATCTTTTCTGAAACTCATTTTTACAAAATAGTCATTGCCTCTTTATTTAAATATTTCTGACCGAATCTTTGGTACAAAAATAATTCTTTTCAATCCACAACTTTCTAGATTTTACGTCATAGTCCCCTCCATTTTAATTGAATTAAAGATAAGTCCCTATATTTTATTTAAATGTAATTAGGCATATTCCTTTATTTTACAAAAATAATATTTAGACCAACTTCATAAATTGTGTTTTATTTTTCTCCCCAAATTTTTTCAAGTTTGGAAAATTTTCAAGTACTTCGATGAGGAGTTCTAGGCGAGTAATTACCCTTGGTCGATTGCCTGTGGAGTTATGGTGTCTTTCTGCTACTGTGTTTTGGAAAGGTTCAACTTAATCTTTTATAAGACATTATTAGTGTAATAAGTATATTATATTGTGACATTGATTATACTATATCCACTTTCTGTATGGTATGTGTGGAAACTTGATTCTTGAGCTCACATACTATGAGCATTCGGTTTGGCCTTAAAACCGGGTGTGACAGAGTGGTACTAGAGCCGTGTCGACCGTAGGAACACTAGCCTAGTTTGAAGAATCATATTTTAAAGGATATTTTACAACCAAAACTATTTTTACCCCATCCCTCCTCAAAACCTCTTGTCTGCTACTTATCTTGTCTAGTATCTTGCTATTCTTAGCCCCTCTTCTTTGGAAAAGGTTTTATCGAGTTTCTCCAAATCTTTCCCAAAATTTTTGGCATCTCCAAGTCTACGTTTTCACCTCCAAGCGCCTCAATGAAGTATGAAGATGCAATATGAGAAACAAGTGGTCCTTTGTTTGATTTGTGATAAGTAATTGACTTGCCTTGGTTTGAATTTGAATCCGGGAAATTTTGGTGGTTCTACCCTACAATCTATTTCATGTGGAGAAACGTGTTTACTTGTCTCGTGATATGTAGGTGACAGGTGTGACATGGCGGACAACAACTAGGATCGAGGTAGGAGTAGGAGACTTAGAGCAGAGGACCAGGGATGGTCAAGCACAGGTCGGGTACTCAGTGGCTGAACGATCAAGAGGTCAGGTGACGTTGAGTGCGGTCTGCACTGTGTACAAGGAGATGAGGAGCGTGGGTCTCTTGGTTCATCCTCAAAATCAAGGTTGACGGTTTCTCCGAGTTTGGTCTCAAAACCGGTAGTTACGATTCTTGTGGTTTGGCCTCAAAACCACTTGCGCAGGTTTCTCTTTTGGGCCTCAAAATTGGTAGCTGTGGTTTGATGATTTGGCCCACAAAATCACCAAGATGGTTTCTTGGTTTGGGACTCAAAACCAAGTGGGTTATGGTTTGTCAGTTGCGCAACAAAACCAAAGGGAAGATGAAGATGGTGTGGGACATGTGTCAAGATCTAGCGGCTTGCTTCGCCTGGATCGAGTCAGGTTAGGGTTTCCCAGTTTTGCCTCAAAACTGGTAAAGGAGTGATGGCAGGTGGTGCACCTGGCATTATCATGGAGGTCGAGTGGAAGTGAAGCAAAAGATGGTGGGTTCGATGGCAATGGGTGCGATGCAGTGGAAGTCAGACCAAACTACCCTTCATTAGATGTAATATTCCTTTTAGCTCACAAGGGCATTCTAGTCTTTGGTTTTCCTAGAAATAGGACACCAAGGATTGGTGGAGAGGCAAGCATTCAGCCATCCCTTTCCCACCCCCCGAACCATGATGTTTCCTTCACTAGTAAGTCTTTGATTACTAGTGCTCATTTTGGTGGTTATGATGCTAACCCCACCAACACTGTCTCATCTGCTTTGAAGATTGCCTTGCCTTCTTTGGCTACACCTTCTGATGAGTAGTATGAGAGCATCCCGATGACGAGATTGCTTAGCTGGCGAGGAAGTTCTGTGCCTTGCACAAGTTCCATAATGAGAGGAGGAGATCACCTAGGGGCTCCTTTGAGTGCGGCGGCAACACTCACTTCATCACCGATTACCGCAAGAGGAAGAAGTTTGACTCCTCCAACAAGTATGACTATACCAACCAGAACGACTCCAGCAACAAGGATGACAACAAGAAGAAGAACCACTTTGAAAACAACAACAACAAGAAGAAGTTCCAGAAGATCATGTCCCAAGCATGTGCTGCCTTAAGCGACTTATACTTCTTGAGTGAAGACTCCTCTAGCTCAGAAGAGGATGAGAAGATCAAGTTCAAGAAAGGTGACTTCACCGGGCTGTGCTTTATGTGCAAATCTTCACGAAACGACTCTGACTCTGACACTGACTCTGATGTTAGTGATGACCTATCCTTCAAGAGTCTTTCTTCCAAGGTTGTCGAGCTTGAGAATGCTTTGTGCAACCAAGATAAGTTGTTTTGCAAGGTTTTTTGTGAGAACAAAAAGTTAAATCTTAAGCTTTGAAAACTCTTTTGCTGAAATTGCTTCTCTCCGATCGATGCACGATAATATGAGTGCTCAACCATGTGAAAATTGCAATATAATCATGGTAAACTATGCTGATTTGTGGATTGTGCACACTCAAGTTGCAAGTCAACTTAAGGGTGCCAAATTGGAACTCAAAGAGCTCAAAGCTCATTCCTTGTTGTTGGGTGCTTGTTTGGAATGTCCCAAGCTTAGACTTGAGTTGGACGCTCATTCCCTCAAGGTTAAAGAACTTGTGACAAAATTGCTTCAGAAGCCACCTATTTCAGTCACTTCACCCCTTGTGAAGTTTGTGGTACTCTTAAGGGTAAGCTTTTTCATGCTACCAAAGAGAACTCTGAGCTGAAATGAGAAGTTGCTTATTTATTTGCACGTCTCAAGAGAACCAAGGTGAGTGAGAAAATGATTGAGGATGACTTGAGTTGAGTTGAGTAGGGTGCAACTAAAGCCACATACAAATTGGGTGTTGGTATTGAGAGATGTGAGTATAAAGGTGAAAAGGGTGCTCCCAAGTTTGTTCCTAGTTCCAATTATCACAAAGAGGAAGAATCACTCAAACCAACCAAAACCCACTACCCATCCAATCCCAAGCCATCCTTCAACCCCAAGAGAGGTATGAAGAAAAATACTCCAAATCCAAGTGAGGAAGTTTACATTAGTATGTTTTGTGGCCATGCGGGTCACTTGGATGAGTTTTTCTTTTGATGCAAAAGAATGGAGAAGAGGCATGTTGATTATGCTAAAGACTCTTATCGTGATGAGTTTATTGATTTGCCGTCTCGTACTTCTTCTCATGCTTCGTCTCATTTATTTCATGGACCTAACCATTGCTCATATTGTTTTAGTTCATGAGAGAATAGCTTTGTGCCTAGACACTTTGGTTACGACTCACGTTCACATCGTGGTGATTGTCCCCCGCATAGGCACGGTTTTCCTGCTGGAGGGGCTTACACTCGCCTTGAGCCAATACACTTGGACAGTCCACATTTTTCCTATCGTGGTTCGCGTTCCACTCATTCAAATGGTGAGGTGCAAAAGACTTTGAAGACCTACTTAGGTCTCATGGTTAAGTGCTGGATTCCTAAGTTTTATCTCACTAACCCTAGCACTGAGCCATCAACCTCTTCTCATCCTGTGTAGGTGATGGACGGAGGCCTGGAGAACAAGTGACTCATGGATTCCAGTTGCTCAAGACACATGACCGAAAAAAAG